>OX578143.1:33126110-33241110 GCA_951213105.1 Amaurobius ferox
ATAAGCACTTTGGATTTAATTACACTGCTGAGCTGTACGATATAACTTCGTGCAAACAAAATAGCCTAAAATAGTTGTTTCGTCTGCATAAGCAAATTTGATTTAATTCCTTTGCTAAGCAGAATGACATAAATTGTTTCATAGAAGTTATCGAAATATAATTGTCTGCATAAATATATTTTTGCCAAAAATTCAATTTTGTGGTTTTTGTTAATATATCAACAACCTCTTGTCCAAGAAATTTGAAACACGGATTGGGTTACACACAGTCTAGTAGCGAATAATCATACCAAATACGCACTTTACACTTTATATATATATATATATATATATATATATATATATATATATATATATATATTTATTTATTTCTACGAATGTTGCATTTTTTTATTTAATTTGATTCAAAGGATACTCACTCCACTTCTTTATGAAACGTAATGATAATATTAAATGAATTAATGTCCAAAAAGTCAGTTACATTCTCTTCTCAATGAAATGTTAGACACACCCATTCCCTTAATGCTCATTTAAAGATATAGATGGCAGAAAAAATGAGAAAATAACGTCCTTAAGCTCATCTTTAAAGCAAACATAGTGTTCAAGGGATAGCACTTTTATTATTCGATCTCTGAAAAGATTCCATAATCTATTGTCTCTTTGTTTTAAATGAGGTCATTAGTCATAATTCTTTCAAAAAGATTTCTTTGCAAAAAGGACTCTCACTTCTAAATCTATACAAGCAACATTTCACTCTTTAGATATATATTTTTTACCAGATAATAATGTGATGATGCAAGTAAATTTGAAAAAAAAATTAAGTATTTTCATTTGTAAATACAATATTAAAAATAAATGAAAATTATAGTTAATGGTTTTGTAATTGTGTTTTGTTTGACAATTGCTTTTAAATTAAAAAATGACAGAGCCGGATTGGATTAAAAAAAATCTTAAATTTCATGATACGTTCTGACAAATATTTTGGAGGTTTGTACGGGATGTTTTTTTTCTACATCTTTTTATTATTTTCCTTATATACATAATGTATAAGGAAAGTATTGTGACGGGGTCGAAAATTCGAATTCGAGTTTTCGACGGGAGAGCACATTTCAAGCATCCCTGATCACGAATCAAACATTTTTGAGGTGATGTCTGTGTGTGTGTGTGTGTGAAAGTATGTATGTGTGCGCGTTTGTTAGTCAGCCTGTGGAGACGGTAATTGACGAACAAATGGGCCGAATTGAACGAAATTTGGTACAAAAATCACAATCCGTAAATACTATTGTTTTGGAAGTCTATTGTTTTTAAACGTAATCGAATGTTCAGAACCCCCTAAATTGCGCAAATAAACATCTCTAATGTAATTTTTCCTTAGAAAACGATTGACTTCTTATCCGCAAAAATTAAAAAAGAAATAATTTAAAAAGAAACTGTTTAGAACGCTAGCATGAACCGTTCTCGAGATATTGCACGTTTTTTAAATAAATTTTTCAAAGATTCCCATAAATTAAAAAAAATATATTAACTCTTGAGAAACATCTTCGCTTTTCATATGTAGTATCATACAATGAATTTGGTACATCATTCACGTGGATCTAGCTCGTTCCATTCATGAGAAAAGATACTCTGAGTAATACTTTTGTATTTGAAAAGTTATAATAATTGATCTGCTATAATAATAACTTATTTCTCCGTCCATAACACTTGGCGAGATTTTGGCGCCGAATTTGGCGGAATATCTCCAATTTGGCGACTTTTTCAAATGTTGCCAAATTAACGGAAATCTCACCAAATGGATAAAAATGACGCAATATCAGTGAAAATGACGACTAATTGACGAAAATTCAATTTCTTGGAAAGAATATAAATAGCTACTATAAGAAAACCCTATTTTTTTACTAAAAATAGTAAATCTATTGCATTATATAAGGAAAGTCATGTGATGCCCATATCGGATTTTTTCTCTTGAAATGCTGTTTTACGTTCTCCTCAGAAATAATCAATGCAACGGTAATGTTCGGTGATGAGGTCAAACACAACTATTGAAATATAAAATACATGTAATTTTACATTATTTACAAAATTGTACACAAATATTTTTGGTACAGAATATGAAAAAAGTTTCTCTTAGAACCCTTTACAAAATGCAGTGATTCGAATTACTATATATCATTCGACATTGATAAAATAGTAAATATATGCCAGTATACTCGCAATAGTTAGTGACTTCTCTAACTATTTCCTAAGCCTTCTTCTTATTATCCGCAAAAATTAAAAAAGAAATAATTTAAAAAGGAACTGTTTATTCGAAATCTAATGATCATAATCATGTTATTTTTGGAGCATTTAAGTATAGTAACATAATTAGCTGGTTGTAAATTTTACAAAATTATTTAGACGAAAATTAATGTCCTCTATACAATTTTACCCTATTGAGTGTCATCTGGCTCTTGAGTGTAGCCTGAACCACTGACTAATTCCCTTAATTCCTTATCAGCGTTAACTATAAGTTGGCAAATATAGTAATCCATTCAATAATTTTGAACTATTATTGCAAAATTACAGCCCTTAAATTTAAATAAGTTAATGATATGTAATTTTATATACTTGTTTTATCATTAAATGTGAGATATTATTACATATTGTGATCGTTTAAATTATAGTAGAAATATATGATGTTCATTTATACTTCATTATTTAACACTCAAGGCTGAAATACGAATCTTATAGATGTCATTCCGTTAATAGTCCACCTTTTCTTGCTGCATCCCATTATTGCCAATAAATTAGTCTGCAAAACATTTTAATTAATAGGTAGATCAATAAATATGCTCAGTACAACAATTTATTATTGGCATTTGTATAATTTTAATCATTTAGTAAATATGGGGCAAGAAGGGTTACATGATTCCATCAGGGAATCAATAAATATACTACTTTTAACACTTTCAACTCACTACACTAATAAACATTTAGGTAGTTTATTTACCCTTCTGTCAATGTGTTTGGTCTACCATTCTGTAACGCAACGTAGTCACTCTATATTAATAAATACCTAGATTTATCTTTCTATCGATCTATTTTTGGGTAACGCTTTGCGAAAATTTTGGCGTCGAATTTGGCGAGATGTCGCCAACTTGGTGACTTTTTTAAATGTTGCGAAATTGAAAAAAAATGTCGCCAAATCGATAAACATGGCTCCAATGAAATTAATTGCGTTTTGGAAGGGAATAGTATTGTAATGAAGTTTTGATAGCGTTTGTCTGTCAAGTTCAATCATCCCGCTTGGCGACAAATTTGGCTAATTTTTAAAATATCATCAAATTGACGAAAATGTCGCCAAATCGATAAAAATGTCCACAAATCGGTAAAAATTTCGCCAAATTGATAAACATGACGCAAAATTAATGAAAGTAATTGTGTTTTGAAAGGGGATATTATCGTAATGATATTTCGGTAGTGTTTGCCTGTCAGTCGAACCGTCCCCCTTGGCGATAAATTTAACGAAATTTTCTTGTATCTTGTATCGTGTTTCTAGTATCTTGTATAACTGTAATTCAGTCTGGGAAGGCGCAATAACAGTTATTATCTATGTCGTCCGTTGTTTTAAACACCCAGCTGCTGTAATTTGTCCCCAATAAAAATAGTTTGATTTAAATCAGTGCAGTCCTGTGTTATTCCCCTGAACCGAAAGGTCTGAATATCCAGTAAACTGTAGGTTTGTGTTATGTCACTTTCTTGACAGAGATAAGTACGGATAGGTGATCCCGCAACAGAAGTATACTTATCCGTATAATAGAGTAACCAACAAGAGCCGATGAAAGTATGTTACTTCACAAATATAGCAACTAAAATGGCTGTTTCTGGTAAACGCATTGTTAGTAGTCCGTTGCGATTTCCACTTTGGTAGCAGCTCACATGGATGTCAGCTAACACGTAAATTTTTGTCAAAGTAGCCATAGATATAGGAAAGTAAAATATATCTTTCTGGAAAAATTATAGATGTCTCACATTCAACTAGCATACATTATGGTATCACAAAATGGGTGGAAGCATCGTAAACCTGTTTGAACATATGTGGTTTGAACATATGTGTGTTTGAACATATGTGAATGACTGAAACACGCTACAAGCACAAAAAAATGGGAAACAAAATTAAAGATAAAATTGTACCCATAAGTTAGCATTTATCTAGATTTTCCATTTGTAAAGATTGTTATTATCTGTCATTTTGTCTAAAGTGATATCATTTGTCATAATTGTTTCTAAAGGATTGCTCTACAGATACACAGTTACTGAAAATATGTTTGAGTTTTACGTAGATAAACTGCTCTGCAGATAGAAAGTTTTCACAAGTGAATAAATATCTAGCAAAGATATACATGAAAATTATATATTTATATATATATATATATATGTATCATTGATTTTAAATATGCTCTTCAGACCATTTTCTTTTCACATATGTTCTACAGACCATTTTCAAAAAAATATAAGTCTCTGGTATTTATAGTACAAGTAAAATAAAATTCTTAATATATATATATATATATATATATATATATATATATATATATATATATATATATATATATATATATATATATATATATATATATATATATATATATATATATATATATATATATATATATATATATATATATATATATATATATATATATATATATATATATATATATATATATATATATATATATATATATATATATATATATATATATATATATATATATATATATATATATATATATATATATATATATATATATATATATATATATATATATATATAAGAAATTATCTTTACATAAAGATTAATGATGATCTTCTGTAATTCAGGATTTGATTTCTGCATGTATCGACTTCACAGTTTTTTTATGACTCCGAAATATCATTTAAATAGAATCTTTGAGGTGTCGAGAAGTCAGGCATTTAGAGACTGAGCAAATTTGGATGTGTTGTGACGAGATTGCTTAATCTCTCGACACCTGAGTAAAAATATGTCAAAATCATGAAAATCAATATTATATTTTTATATCTATATTTTTATGCATCCTTTAATATATTCAATCCTGTTATTATATCCCTCTCGTCTTATATATATGCAATTTATATTCTACATTTGTCTATCAGTTTCAAAGGAATATTCAGCCATTTTAATTCTTTTAACGCGCACTGTGAGAGAGAGAATTATTTTCCGTTATAAGTTCAAGGTCTGCATTTGGGTGATGAAAAGCCTAGTAAGATTTCATATGTACATGTTCTTCGGCGGCTGAAATCGGAAGTAATGTAAAGGTTTCGATTGTTCTATGTATACGCAAGCGGTCCAACGCACTGAAAGTCTAGACTGGGTGTCGGGGTAAGCCTGCGGCAGATGGTGAGAACTTATTTCTCGGCATGTATGTTTTCTTGTTTGGTTCTGAGTCCTATGAGTCTCGGAAGGTTATATAAGCTTGGAACGCAAACGTTCGTCGCGCATTCCCATCCTGACTACTACACGGAGATGTGGTAGTTCAATTTACTTTCGATGCTCGGCCAGAGCTCCGGGATCCGACTCTCACTGCGGAATCCGGGGTTCGCGAGTTGGGAATGTCGCCACCGCCACGGAGAAGGGATCCGAGGTAGCATTGCCGGACATTGCCGTCAATTCTCATGCCTGAACATCTGTCCGAGAATTCATCTGATACGCCGACTTAGATTTTCTGCAATGCCTTTCGTCCCTGCCGGACCGAGAACTGAGATGACCTGTACTTTGAGCAATCAATGACGTAATTCTCTCCTATTCACACTATCCTGTGTACGAAGGTAAGCTCCTTTACATGCCATTAGACTTTCTCCGAAATTCCTTAAGTTCTAACAGATATCTCCAAGAACGGAGAACTATCATATTTACAGATCCTTGTGTTAACGCCTAGAATCAGCAATTCTAAATAGTATTGTTAATAGTGATTATAAGTCTCTCCTGTGCTCTGCCCTTGTCAGCCTATTTCCATACTTTAGACCATACCTTATTTTATTCAATTGTGGTTCTATATGAAATGTGTGTGCCACATAACGTATTAAATTCTTGGTATTATATTTATCATTTGATGGCAAATTGTGTTATAATATCCTGCCGGTGACCAGTGCGTAGGTATAATTTAGGAATAGGTGTAACTCCATAATATAACTTATTAATTACATATTTAATAAAGATTGGATTAGTTAATAACTGTGTGCTTATTGAGTTCGGTAGTGATTATTTGCAATATTCTGTGTGTTTTCTATATCCCCATGTTTCAGCTGAAGAATCATCCACTGAAGGTAAGGGTTTAGTATTATTACGCTTTGTATTTGCGGCAGGTCATCTGTGAGTTTTACTTGCAGACGAGAGAAGTTTCGAACCTGGGATGTAAAAATTGGAGAAAGTTAGAACTCTCCGATCGGCCGTGTCGAGCGGGGAATCCCGTTCCGACAGATGGAAGTGGCAAATTGTTTCACAAATAGTTTTGTATCGTATGCATTCATATTCGATTTTTCAGTTTATATTTATGTATTCTGATGCTATATTACACACAAAAATATATTCAATCCTATTGAACAATTGTTGATTAATCCGTGGTATTGGGCATGTGAAGATAATTTTGGATCCCAGTATATATATTAAATGCATCGAGTGACCCAAACTTAGCACCAGCGGTTTTCGGGGGATATTATCAAAAATATTATCTACCAGATCAAGATCCACAACTTTCAGCAAAACAGACCACAGGACGGACACCGTTGTTATTGTTACACTGAACATGCTGCAAGTAATATGGAAAAATCTGATGTGGGCAGCACATGACTTTCCTTATACAATGCAATTAATTTACTACTTTCACAGTAAAAAATAGAGTATTCTTATAGTTGATACTTATATTATTTCTAAGATATTGAATTTTCATCAATGAGTCGTCATTTTCTTTGATTTATCGTCATTTATCCATTTCGCGAGATTTTCGTTAATTTGGCAACATTTTAAAAAGTCGACAAGTAGGCGATATTCCGTCAAATCCGTCGCCAAAATCTCGGTTAGCGTTATGGACGGAGAAATAAGTTATTCTTATAGCAGTAAAATGACTACTGGCATTCAAATACAAAAGTATTACTCAAAGTATCTTTTCTCATGAATGGAACAAGCTAGATCCACGAGAATGATGTCACCCGATTTATCGCATGATATAACATATGAAAAGTGAACATGTTTCTCAACATTTAATACATTTTTTTTAATTTATGGGATTTTTTAAAAAGTTTATTTTAAAAATGTGCAATATCTCGAGAACGGTTCATGCCAGCAGAAACTTTATTGAAGGTTTTAATGTTTTGATGATTTTTTCAAAATTTCACTCGAAAATTTAGGGGGTTCTGAACATCCGATTGTAATTAAATACAATAGGCTTCCAGCATTCACGGATTGTAATTTCTATACCAAATTTTACTCGAATCGCTCCATTCGTTGTGAGTTATCGTCTCCACAGACTGTCTCTCTCCCTCTCTCTCTCACACACACACATACAAACACACACACTTTCACAAACACACACACACATACATACTTTCACAAACACACACACACACACAGACATGACCATAAAAACGTCTGATTCGTGTTCAGGGATGCTTGAAACATCCTCTCCCATCGAAAACTCGAACTCGAATTTTCGACCCCGTCACAATACTTTCCTTATACATTATATGTATGTAAGGAAAGCAGCAACGTCAAAATGATGTTTTTACCGCATTTTGATTATTAATGTATCGTTTGGATGTTTCTTGTGCTACTAAGAGAACGGACATTGACATTCTTCAAGAAAATTATAATGCATGAAAAATTAGATATTTCCCCTCCTTAATGGTGTAAACCAGTAATATCTCTAAATATTCTCCGAGATATGGTTTGATTATATTTGAATAGTTTTTATCCAAACGATATTCGCTTAAAGTGTTTAAGTATATAATTATTAATCTGAAAACTGAATCACGCCAATATTTACACTGCTGTATTTTGCAATAATATGAATAATGCAGATATTTTATTTCTCTAAAATACTATAACTTACCCAAATTTTACCCATAAAAGCGTATATGGAATATTTGATATCTTCAAGGAAATAAATAAACTAATATTTGTTATATTCATCCATTTTTTTTCGAAATGCCGGATACAACCTTAAGCTCTTTTAAAGAATATAACAATAGAGTACCCAGACACTCCAACAATATCTTGAAAATAAATCAAGATAACATTGTGTCCAAGAGTTAACACTTTTCTGATTCATTGTTTGAAAATATCCTGTACCCTTTTGTTTCTTTGTTTTAAGTGACATCATTTGTCATAATTGTTTAGAAAGGATTGCTTTACAAAGGGTTACGTACTTAGTGAAGATTATTTTTAAAGTGCTACATACAAAAGTTGTTCTCTGTAGATATATATTTTTCATCAATAGATAAACTACTAATAAAAAGGCATTAAGTTTTTCTATTGTTAAATGATAAAAAATGAACAAATTAAAAAGTATGGACATTATGAATTGTGCCTAAGATTTCTTTTTTTGTTGTTAAACAAAATCCGTATGAGAATAGTTAAAAACAAGTGAATAGCAAGAAGATAGCATTCAACTTACTTCTTCAATATGAGAACGTTAAAGCATTGTTTTTAAATCCGTGAATAAGTAAGGTCACATCTTCTTAGCTAAAATTCAGATACTTCACATAATACTTAGTATTTATGAGTGTTATGGCAAAACTACATTGCATAAATTGTACAATCAATTCGAATGAAGCTTGTAATTCTGTTGGGTATTTAAATTATTTTCAACCTGTTTCTAATCTTGCCACTTATATGAAATATATCTTTGACATGATTATTTCCAATCTTAATGTCCTATATAAACATTTCTATTTTTATCCACTATTTTAACAATATGAAAAAAATATACTAAATATATATAATTTTGAATAAAAACTATTGACTAAAGCAAGATATATTAGGGCGTTTTATGATTGCAACAAGGATTAAAGTATGAATATATTTATTGTTATATCAATGTAATTATAACCAGTAATTTATGTGAATACACATTAATTCAAGACGCAGTCACTTTACTTGTACAAGCATTTGTTTCATTGGTACATCAATGTTTATATCCCAGACCTAGAAAAATAAGTTTTAAGGTCCTGCAGCCAAGACATTGCAGCTTGATCAACGTGATTGCAAATTGCATATCGCTTTCCAAATAAGCGTTTTTTCAAATATCTGATGAGACGAAAATCAATAGATGCCAAGTCAGAGCTGTAAGGTCGGTGATCAAGCATCCCCCAATGGAAGCGTTACTAAATATTTCACTAAATGACACATGCTTATGTAGCATCATATTAGGCCCATGTCCCTTAAAAAGTTGAAGATGAATTTAACTGGTGTTGTGCTCCGGACTCGCAGAAATCTTATCACACTACGTATTTCAATGTTTGACCACATTTCCGCAAGTACACAATTTTTAAATATTTGTTAAACGGTAGGCCTGTGGTAGGCCTGTGGTGGTAGGATGTGTAATATGTACTCCAATCTAGTGGCAGGGTAAACAAACAGAAATCTGGATAATCCATTCTATGGGCACATATTCCACTAATAATGAATTTCAGATATGTGAGACACTTACACACTTTCTTACTTCCGGTCACACATTATGCTGCTGTACGCCTCTGGGGCTGTCGTGGTGTCTGGGTCTTCAACACTTTCTTACCTTATTTATTGAAACGCTCTCATATATACCTTGTTCTTTAAAGTCTGCATAAAAGAAATAAATGTTTTCCAATTTGTTTTGGGAGTAGAAGATAGTACCCATACAATTGTGAGAGCGATCCTTATCTGCAATGACAGAAAAACCTGCAAAATTAAAAATATAAAGAGTTATATATTCATAACTGACGACTGTGTCTTTAAAATAACTTTCTCAAAATTATAAGTAACGGGTGAAAAAGCAAGGACCACTTTCAGCCATAAAAATGGCATAGTCATGTGTCAAGGGATAAAAAATATGATCTAAATAATTGATCAGACTAGGGTTGATGAGATTGAACAGTATTGATAAAAGAAGTGGGACGCAGCCATAAAATCGATACCAAACAGTTTGCAAAATATGCAACAAGCTGGTAACAGATAAATTAATTACGTGATTGTAATAAATCAATCCCTACACTAATCCGACAGAGGAGGAATTAGAATAAACTTTGCCTCAAATTAACCATTTCTTTCATATTTATCATTTTCAGAAGAGCATTACATTCGCTTTCAAATTAATTTTGATTAAAATATGTACTATTAAAACTGTAACCATGAAAGAGTGTTGCAAGTTTACTTACGATAAATCAAGTAGTTCAAAAAATAATTATCTAATTGTTATGTATATAAAATTTTATATATATGTTATAAATATGTAATATTAAAAAAATTATGTATTAATAAAAAAAATTCAAGTAATATTAACATCACCATAGAAGCAATTTCACGGCCGTATTGCCGATAACAGAAGAGAATACCACCAGCCCAAATTCGATTATTTGTCAGAATCAAATTCCTCCTCAGGTCTGAGTAAATAACTCTAACTAACCCAAACACATGCCTGTTTCAGATAGAGCAATAGTACATTACTATACATACTCTAACTCAGACTATAGGCATCAAAAAATGAAAAAATGAAGATAGGATACATTAAGAAAATTTGTATTACCATGTGGCATGAACCCTTCTTCTTTCACCACGTGCATACACGATAAACCTCAACAGCTTAAATTATCTAGAAGCACCGGACTGAACAAGTCGAAATTCTACCAGGGAGGCAGTACGGACGTTCACAGTAATACTCCCAGACCCGTCCAGTGAGTATAAGCTAGAGACCGGACAAGCAATTCAGAATATGAACAACCCGTATATGCAATTCTGAATATGAACATGAGTCAAAGATGAAAATTCTTACCAAACAAGTAATTCATAGGAAAACTGGATAAACGAGAATGCCACTATACACCATAATAAGGTCGCTCAAATCGTAGTTTAAATACTGGCAAAAGTTAGACTTTTTTAGCGAAAATAAAATTCAAAACATTAATGTTAATGCATCTTATTTTCCGATCTTTCGATTTTTCTATTTTTTTACTTAGTTTATTATTTTTCATTTTTATTTATTTATATAATTAATATATATGTATATATAATATAAGCCAAAAGGAATAAAATAAAAACAGAGTAGAACCAAAAGAGGCCGACTGGATTGTGACCCCCACTCCGCGGTTAAAGCATGCTTAAAAAGCCGCGGCAACACTCCCGGTAAGCCGGTACTACTCACAGAAGGTCACTCAGACCAAAGTATACACCGAAAGAACGAAATCCGTATTACATGAAATAAGCCCGATAGAAAAAAAAACTGTTATGATGAAATCTTTACATATAGCATGTCGTTCTTTAGTGTTAATGCAACCTAAGTCATACCTTGTCGTTCTTTAGTGTTAATGGAACACAAGAAGTTATTCCACATGGTTGGATCAAAAATCTAATTTACGGGATAAGGATAAAATTTATACGGAAAATTTGGCATTTTGTACAACAGAATGAGCAATAGTTTGATAACGATAACGATCACAGAAACTTGGCAATTATGAGAGATCTCATAAAATTAAGG
Organism: Amaurobius ferox; assembly: GCA_951213105.1. Taxonomy (NCBI): domain Eukaryota; kingdom Metazoa; phylum Arthropoda; class Arachnida; order Araneae; family Amaurobiidae; genus Amaurobius; species Amaurobius ferox. Next base: position 33,137,837 of record OX578143.1, read on the forward strand.
GCATCGAACTTGAATATTAATTCGTGTAAGACTGTAAAAAACAAAGTATTTAAAGATTTTTTCGTAGTTAAGTTTTGTAACAAAAAATACGATGGGATTCCTTTGAAACGGATAGTTATGAAATGTACAAAACTTCTGCCTTTTAGCGATATTAAGGTTTGTGTAACATATAGGTACGGTATACCTGTTGGCAGGAAGATTTTTAATTATAACGGTTTTAGTTGTAATATGAAGGAAAAGGATTTAGATGCTTGTGATTGTGATAATATGGCAGATTATATGGAACCAACTTTAAAACATATTGTTACGGGTGATTTAGATCTGATAAAAAACGCAGAACTCAGGGGTATCATGGAAAAGGAAACTAAGTACAGATTCCAGGAGTGTAGAAACGTAATCACTACTTTCACAAATGGCGTCGAGCTTTTTATTTATAAATTGACGGTGAAGTTTAGTATACCCATCGAAACATTTTATGAGTGGAAACACTGTGTCATAAAGGGATTCGTTGAATGTTAAAAGGTAAATGCGTATGGTGTACATCCTAACAGATTGGAGTTCCGGGAAATCGAAAAGATACAGTAGAGTTATATTATCACTTACGTCGATAAGGCAACGTCTAACTGAGCGCTTACTATTCGCAAGTTATACCATCAGAAAATATTGGAATGTTATGGTAATGATACACTGTATCAAAAATTATCATTCTCAAAACGTTCTATCGAAAATCGTATCATTGCTCTATATAAGAAAATCTGATGTGGGCAACACATGACTTTCCTTATATAATGCAATGAATTTACTACTTTTACAGTTAAAAAAATGTTAATCTTATAGTAGATACTTATATTCTTTCCAAGATATTGAATTTTCTTTAATTAGTCGTAATTTTCATTGATTTAGCGTCATTTTTATCAATTTGGCGAGATTTTTGTTAATTTGGCAACAATTAAAAATGTCGCCAAGTTGGCGACATTCCGCCAAATTCGTCGCCAAAACCTCGCCAAGTGTTATGGACGGAGAAATAAGTTATTCTTACAGCAGATAAATAACTATTGGCGTTCAAATACAAAAGTATTACTCAAAGTATATTTTTTCATGAATGGAACGAGCTAGATTCATGAGAATGATGTCAGCCAATTTATCGCATGGTATTACATATGAAAAGTGAACATGTTTCTCAGTAGGAAATATGCTTTTTTTATTTTATATAACTTTTTGATTATTTTTTTGAAAAATGTGCAATATCTCGAGAACGGTTCATGTTAGCGTTCTAAAATTTATGTCAATCGTTTTCTAATGAAAAATTACATAAGAAATGTCTATTTGCGTAACTTTATTAGCGGTTTTGATTTTTTAACGAATTTTTCAAAAATTCACTCGAAAATTTAGGGGGGTTCTGAACATTCGATTGCGTATAAAAACAATAGACATCTAGTGTTTACAGATTGTGATTTTTGTACCAAATTTCGTACGAATCGGTCCATTCGTTCGTCAGTTATCGTCTCCACAGTCTCACTGACACACACACACACACACACACACACACACATACACATACTTTCACACACACACAGACATCACTTTAAAAATGTTCGATTCGTGATCTGGGATGCTTGAAACGTGCTCTCCCGTCGGAAACTCGAATTCGAATTTTCGACAACGTCACAATACTTTCCTTATACATTATGTATATAAGGAAAGTAAAAATTGGATTTGTATTGAAAAAGGTTTGATTTCTATACCTAACCTTAATTCCCAAATTACACAAAAAACCTATAAAATTCAGACCCGCAACGATCGGTTACAAGACATATTTAAAGGATGCCAACGACAGTCTACTTGTAATCTTGAAGACAATCATTCCAAAAATTAAAACTCAGGGTGCACATATGGTTGCGAACAGTATCAAGGCTAAGAAGATGCTTGAAGATGATAATGTTTTTTATAGGCGTTACGACTTCACTGATCTTTTTAACAACATTAACATTAATGATCTTTATGACATATTAATGATATCTGTCAAAAGTAACGAATAATTGAAAATTTGATTTTCAATTATTCGTTACTTTTGAGAAATATAAGATCTTAGTTCGGATGGTTCTGTTCGAGACTGTCTTGTAAAATGGAATGAATTTCTATAGACAGAAATATGGAATACCTATGGGTGGAAGCTGTTCTTCCAAGCTGGATGATATCTACCTCAATCATTACAAGTCGGGCTTACAGATATTGCATGAAATCCTGTTCAGTAGATATGTGGATGATTTATTGACAACATTCGAAGAACGAGAAAACACTTTGTATTTTGGGTTTTAACCGAAGGGTTTAAAACTGATGGAAAATGTACAGAGGGAAGGCGAAATCAATTTCTTGGATCTTACAACAATTAACAAAATATGTAATAATACATGTAATAATACCATTTTTCGTATGTATGACAAACGCAACGAGTTTAATTTCAAGATAAACTATTTGATACCTTAGTCATCAAGTATCGACAGACGTGTTTTCAGTAATATTATAAGAAACTTTTTAATTAGAAGTAGGAGATTGAATTCTAATTTGGAGGATCAAAATACTTGTGTAAATAATTTTTTTACGGAGGCTATAAAAGTCGGCTATCCTTTTCGTTTCTTCGGAGCATTGAATCGAACTTTTACAATATCGATGATCGTTTAAGCCGCTCTAGTTTATTGAATTATGCTGGATTTGTTGGTAACGGTGTTTTGGGTATATAATACTGGATGTAATCAATTGTAATATCTGGTTGAATATGATAATACGTATATGTTGGGGTTTAGGGTTTTTGTAGATCGTGATCATTGGTAATGGTCTCGTTCTGATGTACTACTTATTTTTTGTCATGCTATACGTAAAGTTTTCATCATAACAGTTTTATTTTTCTATCGGGCTCATTTCATGTAATACGGATTTTGTCCTATCGGTATATACTTTGGTCTGAGTGACATTCTGTGAGTAGTACCGACTTACCGGGAGTGTTGCCGCGGCTCTTAAAGCAAGCTTTAACCGGGGAGAGGGGGTCACAACCCCCCACGACCTCTTTTGGTTCTACTCTGTTTTTATTTTATTCCTTTTCACTTTTATATTATACATTGTTATATGTTAAGGCTGCTTCGCGCCTGATATTTCATGGTATTTTTTGAATTCTATGATATCTATATATATTGCTTAATTTATTTCAAACATTTAGTTTTATTTATGTACATATTCTTAAAATTACTTCATACATTTGATATTATATTATATATACACACACACACACACACACACACACACATATATATATATATATATATATGTATATATTGTATGTTAGCTACTATAATTGGGAAAGTTTTCTAGGGTGTTATCGAGTGAAAATTGATACACTTTGTTGATAATTTTAATAACGAACTTGGGAGGATATGCATTATCAGTCGCTGTACTCAATAATTCCATAAAATGTGGTAATTTATAATATTCATCACAAATTTTATTGATTCTAAGAGCCTGGTTTATTGTAATATTTCTAAATACAGATATATGCAAACAAGAGTCAAAATGTTGAATTTTTGATGTATTAAATTTAAAACCCTGTTTTTTATCATACAAGTTTATTACCATATTACAATTTTGTAAATTTAAATTTAAATCTAAAAATTTAGCAACATATATATATATATATATATATTCGTATTCCCGTATATATCGTATTCCTTCGAATTTTTAAGATTTTAACTTTTCACATTATTAAATATTGAAGTTTGCTTTCACCCATGTTTAAAAGTAAATTCCGAGGTTTAACGAATTGGTGATTAATGATATCCGTCTGTCTGTATGTCTGTGGTCGATTTCTTGTGTACATAATAGCGGCTACAGATATGAATGGATTTTTAGGAATCTTTATTTCTGGCTTTATTATAAAAAAATCTAGAATTATATAGAATTTTCTTAAATTCCAATGAAAATTTATTGGAAATTTTTAATTTTTTAAAATGGCAGCATAAGACAAAATTTGATATAACCATGCATAAACAGATTCATCTATGGCTTAAATATGACGAGACTTGGTAAATTCAATCATTGTTGTGAAAAATATCCGGATACATTTTGTTTCGTAACGACATCAGTCCACCTCGGAGAGAAGTGAGCCCTCGGGGTACAATGACAAGTATGGTATCAATCGAAATATTTTTTCAATCCATTTAAATTAAAGGTAACCTAATATAATTTTAATCAGTTATGCCCATAATACTTATTTCTCAAAATGCTATTGTAAACTAAAAAAATTACATAAAAAAATGATTATGTAAAGTCGAATGGAGCCGCACTCCAGTGAATTTTTAGCTTGCCTTTGATGGGAGGCCGATTGCTATACTCTATGAATATTATACGTATTTTTCTATTGAATAATCCGATACGTTGAATAAAAACTTATTATTTGAAATTGTAGTAAAATTACAGTATAAAAATACAACATATTTGACTTTACATGATAAGATATTGGTATAATTTTTACTTACATCCTGTGATAAAAATTCTTATACTATACCCCACACTGGATCGCTTGTCTTTCGCCTTAGACTCTAAGTCCTAGTGTGGTGTTGCTAGTGCACGTTAATATACTTCCGGTAGCGCCGTAGCGCCACCACGGGGAACGGAGAAGGTTCAGAAAGACGCTGTGATAACTCAAATCAATCAACTTGATTCTCAATCGAATCGTCCATAATTTTGTAAACGGAAAAATTGCCCCAGCTTAAAACTTTGAGCAGCAAGAGGAGAATATATTCCTAACTTTACTAGTAATTGGAAGAAAGAGAGGGAATCAGTATCTCTACAGCACAGTATAGATATTTTAAAATGTGCATAAAATTTATGAATTTCAATTTAAAAAAAATTTAATTTAATTATCGAAATTTTTGAATAAAAAAAATAATAAAAGTGTTATAAAATCTTATAACATAGCAAAAATCTAAAATTTTATTAAAAAAAGTCGCGGAACCCCTGAAAACGTTTAGCGGAACCCCGGAACCCAGTTTGAATATCACTGCCTTAGAGCAACCGTTTGCTCAGCCGAAAAAAAAACAATGCTATTGCTTCTTATTTAACATTTTGCTTACGGGTGGGATAGCGTCAATCCCAATCGAAGAACCTCTCAAAAAGGCAGGTACAGTAACTCCTCGTTATATCGCGCTTCTGCTAAGTCTCCCATTTTTTTTTCTGATTTTTCGTTTACATTCTTTTGCTTTCCCAAGACTGGAATGTTACAACATGAGTCGTCGGTGGGGAGGGAGTGAATGAGGGTTTTATTATTGTACTTTCGCTCCTAAATTTTTATGACATATGTTCATAAAAGTATATTTTTTATCATATCGCCCGATATATCGTGCATTCGGATATATCGCGCATTTTGCCATGTCTCCCGGCAAGCGCGATATAACGAAGGGCTACTGTATTTGACATACCCTATCCCAAAAAATTCGATTCCTCTTTGTAGACATTAGCGTCCATGGACGTCAATGCCTGCAAAGCGGGATCGAACTGTTTGGGATAGGGTATGTCAAATACCTGTCTTGAGAGATGCTTCGTTTTGGATTGACGGACGCCAATGTCTGCAAAGAGGGATCGAATTGTTTGGGATAGTATATGTCAAATGAGAATGACTTGATATGAGAATTTCTTCGTTTGGAAATGACGCTGTCCCAAACGTAAGCAAAATATTAAACTAATTTGGAGTATTTCATTGTTACAAGTCTAATTATTGGGACTTGAAATATAATTATCTCATTTTGATATTTGAATATTCCAAATGATTCTGTATAAATATATTTTGTGCGGTATTAATATTACTTAATTATGTTGCACTTTGTGAGTATAAAAGTGCATTACATAAATGATTCTTCATTCATATACTCTTTTAAGAATGATCAAATACACAACTAAATATCGCCAAAGAATAACTGAATATAAACAAGTAACACCCACACCAGTACAAAGAAACCTCTCTTCAAGATAACATTGTTCTTGGGATAAAACTATTCTTATTCCCTCTATGAAAAGAGTTTCGGTCCCATTCTTTCTTTGTTTAAAATAACGTCATTTATCATAATTGTTCCTAAAAGACCTTTTACAAAGAGGCACTTACTCCGTTCGAATTATTTTTAAGCACTACAAACAAAAGCTCCTCTTTCTAGATATATATTTTTCGCCAGAGAATAAATTGTTAACTAAGATATTTTCAATTTGCTTCAATAAAAAGCTATCAAATTTTGTCAATAAAAGAATATTTTGAACTTACTTTTTACATTATTATTTCTGACATAAGAAATTGATAAAAATTTATGTATATATTCTTCAACAATGAAGAGTGTTTAGCTCTCAATGCGAGAGAAAGTAATAAATTGCATTTTAAAACAAGAACTTTAATGGAACAAAAAATATAAATGTTTAAAAATGTAGCAACATCTCTAAAAGGTAATATATTTATGCCTTCTTCGACAGGATACATGACACGGAATGCCTGTACTAGCAACAGTAAAATCGCCTTTTTTACAAATGCTATCTTGAATTTGTTGGTACTTATAGTCTGCCTCATTTATCTTGACGTAAAAAGGCTCTATATTTCCTTTGAATGCAGTGCATACATTTTTCTAATATTTATATGCTGTGTTCTAATGAGATTCTTGTTTTAAGATTCACTTTGACAGCAGTCAAAAGGAAATATATTACAGTAAAAAGCACATCATATATATTGAGGTACAGAAAATGAGTACCTTATTCTTCAGAAATAAAATTTTAACAAAATGCATAATTAATATACTAATCTTATTTTTATCTATTTTTAAATATTCAAAGGAAAATTTTCTAATAATCGTGTTTTTATAATTTACTAACACTGCATATGGGGACTTCTTCGATTTGTATTGATCTAAGATATATAATTGCAATTACAAAGTCTCTTAGAATAAATAAGGTGCATTATTTTGTTCAAACAGTCTCACTTCTAGTAAATATTCAAAATATGAAGTTATACATTATATTTTAAATATAATATATATATTTATAAAATACAAATTTCTATATTTCAGCAAATTTATACTTTATAAATATCTGCAAATTTATATATTATATTTTGAAATATGATATATGAATTTATAAAATATAAATTTATGTATTTCTGCAAATTTATATATTATAAAGATACGGAAATATTCAAAATCAAATGGTGGTGACAAAAATATAATAATAAATTATTTTATTATGTTAATTGGTCGATTGGTCATTAATATTTAACACATTAAGCATAATTTGGCCTCATAATCATATGGACATGACAGTATGTGTTCGACATATAACCCATTCATTGCCGTGTACGGTATCATCTTATAAATAAACATAATTTCTGAAAGGTAAAGCGTTGAAATGCAAAAACTACTAAATGGTTATACTTTCTTTTGCCAAACTTAAATATTTATTAAAACTATTATTATTAGTCATTTTCATTAAGAATTTCATTTTAGAATTCCACTCATTAAATTTACAATTACGAATTTATGGTTCATCAATCATTAAGTTTCCAATTTAAATTTAGAGCTAGCCGTGATGACATATATTTTGGTACGTGATTTTAGAGAGTAAGTTTATTAATTCAAATGTTAAATCCTCATGGTCGCTACAAGAGCGCCTGTTGTTTTTACTTGTCACGTAATTTTAAAGAAGAATCTTTGGTCAAAGTCATTGTTGGCAAATTTACCAAAAACTCAGTTTGAACTGTTCAAGAAAACATGGGACTTCAGTTTTTACTCAAATCTGAACTGGTCGTATTTCTACGTACACTGGCACATTGGAACTGTTCACATCAACTTGTGTATCTTTCAGTTGTGTTAAGTTCACTGATTTGAACTGATCTTATGTTTATCCAAATGTATATTCCGTTTTCGCCTTCTTTTATCCCCTTTCATGCAATAACCTATTGGCTGGTAGTACCCCTATGTAGTCCTATTGTTCCATATCGATTGACTTGAACTATTTTGTGTGTGAACGCACTCATTGGCTAGGGAGTAATTGGTGTTTTTGCCAGCTGGCTCGATGGCCGAAAGAATCAGATGCTTTTCGGAAAAACGTTCGGCCACTTTTATTGCCAACCATCAGTTAAATAGAATTTAATGTCAATTCTTAGCGTCATCCAGTCTGCCTGTATTGTTAGCTGGAACTTTGCGCTTACTGTTTACGCTTCGTCCTGACGTTTATTAGTCTCTGTACATCCCAATATTAAATATTCCACAATCGCGTAAATCCTTTCTAAATCCGTCATCACACTAATATTTTACGCATTGGAGTAAAATTCCCCGTCAAAGTTACACACAGTACAATATTTCTTATAAGATATTTTTAAAATTAATTATTTATATAATACTTATTTTCTATCTGAAATATTTGCGGAACATTTTTTGACCGAAATTTTCCCCCAAAAAGGAACGAATGAATAAATATATCATTATATTACAAAATCTGATGTGGGCAGCACATGACTTTCCCTGCAGACTTATATTCACGTTCTATTTATTTAAATTAAATTTAATTAACTTTTGATTCAATTTTCGTTCTCATTTGAAAACTGGACTTATTTTCAAAAATGGTGTAGGAAAAATACGAAAAACTAAAATATCTCGAGAACGGCTAGTCCTAGTGTAATGGGGTTGGTCTTATTCTTTTCTTCGCTAAAAATTACGTATTAAACAAGCATTTAATGGCTATATTTGAGCATATGTAGTTCTTAAGTTTAGATTTTGATGATTTTTGCTGGCCGTTTTGCAAAAAAAGGCAGGTTATTTCTTTTCGAATTATACCAAAATCTAATCAGCACCAGGGTGGCCTGCAAGCGACTAATTTACCAAATTTTGTGAAATTCGGTCCATTAGTTTTTCAGTTAGAGTGGATACAAGCTTTTGCGGGCCATTTCGCAAAATAAGGCGGGTTCTTTGAACCCGAGTCATACCCAAAACCAATCAGCACCAGATTTGTGCACAAGTGACTTACCTACCAAATTTTATGAAATTCGGTGAATTAGTTTTTTAGTTAGAGTGGATACAAAATCTGCACAGACAGACAGACAGACACACACACAGACGTCACGCTAAAAATAGTTTTTCGTACTCTAGAGGTCTCGAAACGTGTAGATCCGTCGAAAACTCGAGTTGCGATTTTCGACATGATTCCAATACTTTCCCTATACATTACCATGTATTGCAGGGAAAGTAAAAAATCTGATGTGGGCAGCACATGACTTTCCCTGCAGACTTATATCCACATTCTCTTTATTTTAATTAAATTTATTTCATTTTCAATTCAATTTCCTTTCTCATTCGGTAACCGGACTTATTTTCAAAGGTGGCGTAGAGAAAATACGAAAAACTAGAATATCTCGAGAACGGCTAGTCCTAGTGTAATGGTGTTGATCTTATTCTTTTCTTCGTTAAAAATTACGTATTAAACGAACATTTAATGGATATATTTGAGTATACCTAGTTCTTTAGTTTAGATTTTGACGATTTTTGCGGGCCATTTTGCAAAAAACGGCAGGTTATTTTTTTCCAAATCGTACCAATATCTAATCAGCACTAGGGTAACCTACAAGTGACTCATTAACGAATTTTGTGAAATTCGGTCCATTAGTTTTTCAGTTAGAGTGGATACAAGCTTTTGCGGGCCATTTCGCAAAAAAGGCGGGTTCTTTTATTCCAATTCGTACCCAAAACTAATCAACACCAGACTCGCTCACAAGTGACTTACCAACCAAATTTTGTGAAATTCGGTTCATTAGTTTTTAAGTTAGAGTGGATACAAAATTTGCACAGACAGACAGACAGACAGACACACAGACAGACAGACACACAGACAGACACACAGACACACACACAGACGTCACGCTAAAAACGGTTTTTTCGTACTTTAGAGGTCTCGAAACGTGTAGATCCGTCGAAAATTCGAGTTGCGATTTTCGACATGATTCCAATACTTTCCCTATACATTACCATGTATTGCAGGGAAAGTAAAAAATGTAGCTCACGACGCCGCTGTCACCGCTGTTTGACAAATTTCTCGTTTATCAAGATTCTTTGCTTCGTACGGAAAAATATATTGCTTATAAATATATGGAATTTGATACACTTGTAGAAAAGGCTTTGGGGAATACGCTGAAATAAACCGTTTTATGATATATTGTGGTTTAAGAAATATTTAATGCCAAAATCAAAGACAATATATTTTAGTTGCGAGTTAGCGTCCTGGATAGACTAACAATAGAAAGATCACGAATTTTTGCAGCAGTACTACATGGGTGAATTTTTGCAGGAGGGAACTCCTTTTTTAATTTCGATGGAGTTTTTAAGATATTTTACTTTTTATGCACTTCTGAAGTGAATTTTCCTTCGTATCGGTACGTATAGTGATTTTTCTGTCGCGTACCGCCAAACTTTAATATACAAAATTATGGAATTTGGTACATTTATAGAGACAAAATGGGGTAACATGATGAAATAAACTATCGATTTAAACTTTAGTTTGACATGACATAGCTCGCGAAACATACTCTGAATCAAGAAATTCAGTTTTTGTATTCCCAGGGCTAAAAAAAATTCCTGCTTTTACCTCCGTAAAATAAGTAGAAATAGAAAAATTTATTTTTGAAGATATAATATTTAGGAGAGATAGGTATGAAGTGAGCTCTATGAGAGCAGCCAGTAGGCGGCGAAGCCTCCCGAAGGGTGTTGGGGAAGCGTAGCGGGCCACAACTCCTTAATCTCTTAAATATTTCTAAATTATCTCAATTTCTTCTCAAAAGTCTTAAATTATAATATAATAATATAGTTTCTAATAGAGTAAAATTAATATATTTTCTTAAAATCCCGACGAATTCCGATTTTAATAATTTCAAGCTTTATATTTATCTACTGGAGCGATAAGAAATATTCTACGAATTGGAACTTTAGTTCTACGGGGAAACTGTAGAAAGTCATATTTCGAAATTTTTCCAGGAGTACCACGTAGAGACACAAAACTATTTTGACAAATTTGTTCTCAAATGTCTTAGATGTAGGCTTGTAGTAGGTATGATACATTGGCTTAAGATTTCCTTAATTTTCCCCAAATTATCTTAATTGGTTTTTCATACTTCCTTCATAGTCCACGTTGTTAATAGTTTTGTCCACTGAGGAAGTTTATAAATCCTTCTACCGCTCTTTGTGTTCCATTAAATATTTTCTTTTTCATTTTCGTTTTCGGATTTTCGTTGGCAACAATAACATTCCTCGGTCACGTAATACAACTCTCTTTTGACAGACGTGTATATTGCATTCATCGTTATTGTGTTGTTTCTTTTCGCATCATTCTCCACGTTGTTCTTTTTTTACTGTAAAACTGGTTGATACATTATCCATTTTTATGATGTTTACTAACGAAATATTTATTTTACTGATTCTTTCTTTCAGCAGTCAGAACGGAAAAGTTGTTTACATTGATTGTGGTCATAAAATTATGCATCTTATCTTACACACTGTAACTACAAGTATACGTCAATGTTGTAGGAAATGCAGCACAATACTAACAGGAGCAACTTATATACTACATCTGAAGGGAACTGCTTGTAACAACAAACTGTTAAAAACAATTAGATTGATGTTTTACATTGTATTATTGCTAGTTATCCTAAATCTATCAATAAGCATTTAAAGCAGTATAAACAATTAATTCTTCTTTAATAAAATAACGGACTTGAAAATTACATGACAACAGTTATTTCAAGGACGTTTTAATATCAAGAAACATTATAATCGAAAGAGTAAATACAACGGAAGTGTGGAGATTGTATATCCTACTTCTATTAGTATATATGTAAATCCTTTCTGAACTGATGGATGAGATTCATTGAAATATTAAATGTCGTTTATTTCTAATTTGTTTGCTTTTAATCAAGGCCGTACGGATAGTTTTTTTTCTTAGGAAGCAGTAAAAATTCATTGTCAATTAAATGAGATAATTCGCAATTTGGACCAGAACAGTCCAATGATGATCATGGTAAGACGATTGTCCATGTTCTATCCCCGACGCTACCTAAAACTATCTTCGTGTATAAGCGGAGTCTGGGCACAATTAATCGATTGGTCAAAAATTCCTTCCGGGGAGTGATGGGTAGTCGAAGGAGGATACAATCTCCTATGGTTGCCATACCTTTCTGTGTTGGTTTTAAAGTTAGGTGGCTAAAAGGCACTATGTAATCGCTCCCCTGCTGTGAGCTAGGGTAACATTGATTAAATATCAAGATTAAATATAAACAATTGATTAAATATAAACAATGTCTAGAGCTTAGCCATTGGGCCATTGAGAAATAAGGAGTATTTCGGAATGTGTTGAACAGGAGAGATCCACCTAATAATAGTCAATAAGATCAAAATTTGTGAATTTACCAAACTTTTAAAATATTTAATGCATTCATATATATCAAAATAAATGGTATTGTTTAGAAGTTACTTTCCATTTAAAAGTCATTTAAAAATATTTTATACAGAATTGAAATTTTTTAACATACTAAGAGCTCTACCACCTGCTTGCTGATTTTCACATACAGTTATATACCTAACGTTTCACTACAAAACGAATTTCATAAAAACTTTAGAATACTGGCATAAGTCGTTCTCGAGACTCTGAACTATTTTCGAACGGATTTAAGACAGAAATATGTGTACCACAAAAGACGTTTCACTACAAAACGAATGGCGGAAAAACTTTAGAATACTGGCATAAGTCGTTCTCGAGATTCTGAACTATTTTCGAACGGATTTAAGACAGAAACGCGTTTACCACAAAATACGTTTCACTACAAAACGAATGACATAAAAACTTTAGGATACTGGCATAAGTCCTTCTCGAGATTCTGAACTATTTTCGAACGGATTTAAGCCAGAAACGAGTTTACCACAAAACACGTTTCACTACAATACGAATGACATAAAAACTTTAGAATACTGGCATAAGTCATTCTCGCGATTCTGAACTATTTTCGAACGGATTTAAGACAGAAACGTGTTTACAACAAAACACGTTTCACTGCAAAACGAATGGCATAAAAACTTTAGAATACTGGCATAAGTCGTTCTAGAGATTCTGAACTATTTTCGAACGGAAGGCAGAAACGGGTTTACCACAAAACACGTTTCAGTACAAAACGAATGGCATAAAAATTTTAGAAATTCAGAACTATTTTTGAACGGATTTAAGACAGAAACGGGTTTACCAGTAGTTGCAATGTAGGTAGCTGACTTTACAATCCCACATCTATTTATTTTGGTGAGCCCGTGAGCCTGATGTGCAACCAGGCTGTACAGACACTGAAAGGCAAAACAAAAATGAAATATGCATCGAGGCAAGTAAAATTTCAAACATTAACGAAACAAAATATTGAATTTGAAAGTATCATGGAGTTAAAGTAACATCATTTAAAATTGGAGGAAAAATTGGAAAAATGTGTTCTATCACTAAAGATAATGCTGATAATATAATTACAATTTAAATTCTCGGTTTTGATTTCGCATGAGGAGAAACATTTTGGGTACTAATATAGGAATCCTAAAATTTACAAATGCAACCTTAGAGCTATACCAAATTAGGGAAGATTAACTTAAGAAAAAAGTGTAACGAGGCACAAAAGAAAAAGTGTAGGTGTAACAGATATAAGAAAATGATTGCCTGATAGTAATATAAATTGCAAATTACATTACAATTGGGAATAAAAGTGTTAATAACAGTACGAAATATAATGTAGAGGCCACAGGATTTGTTTCAAGTAACCCAGCTATTTCAACAGCTGTAAAGTATCAAGGAATATTGTTGCGATCTTGTAAAACGCTCTGAAATTACATTTCCCACTCTCACTATTGTCTCTTTCGAAGACCGGAAGGAGAAAACACCCGTACATGCAATATTTTCCAATGCCATGAATCTAGGGTTGCAATATGCCGTAGTTCGGAGAATGGTTACTAGATCGGGTAATTATATTGCCAATTTGGTGACATTTGGCGTCTTGTCGAAGATTCTAGAAACACCCCGAAATAACCAATATTCTTCGTGATATGAGAGGTTTTCGGAAGTTTCTATAGAGAGTATATAAAAGGAGTCATCACTCAGTAGCCGATCAATTGACGTGATACGAGTTACATTGCACTCTGATATTCGTGAATGTTTTGAGAATAGTAGCCGATATTTTGTGAATTTTGCGGAATATTTAAGTGCTGTTTTAATATATATTGTTCCTGTTTACGCTGTGCTTATAAATAAACATGTTAGGTATGGATGCCGCTTAATTATAGATACAGAAATAATGGAAACTAATTGTCTCAACAATATGCTTTCAGGTTATGAAACCGGGTAGAGGAACGAATTCATTAATTTAAGTACTTTTACACCAACCGGCTGAAATTATTGATTTAATCAATGGAAGATGGTTTAACCTTCAGAAACCAAACATTAGTTACAAAATGAATATTAAATACAGTTGGACAATATAAGGAACAAGCAATTAAGTCGAATTTGCATAATAATCCAGGGAGTAAAAACAAATATAAATACACAGTTGCGTAAGATAGTAAAGGAACCAGCTAGTGTAAATACCGTTTGCAATGAAGGAAATTTGTCTTTTTCGACCATGACCGCACCACAGAAAGTCATGAGTTGCCCACATCGGATTTATCAAAGAAATGTTATTAACATGCTATACAAGCTGTTTCGCAACAAGTGAACAGCAGACGTTTTTCTGAACTGTTTTAGACAAATAGTTTCAATTCTAGAAATGTTTTCAATAAGATAAAGAATTATGTAATAGTAATTTGAATAATATACAATATTAAAAATATATATATAAAACATACAATTTTATACAGCCCCTTTAGCGAGGAAAGTTACATTACGAAACTAAATCTCAAAAGTAAAATGTAAGGCCAAATAAGTTGTCAAGCTTTCAGATTCAACCATGTTTTCATGGCTTTTTCAATACGCTTGTGATCATCACAAATCATGAATCCAGGAGCCATTAACAAATTGCATTGATTAAAAAAAATTTTTGTAAAGTGCTTAAAACGATTTATTTTAGTAGTTAGTCTTTGAAACTATTAAGGATAGATACAAAGTAAAGGGAATTAATATCGAAATAAAGAAGCCTCCAGTCACTCTCCTAAGCGAACAACACAACAGCTCCAAAACAAGCAATAAAAATAGCCCTAGAACCAAGTCGTTCCTACATCTATCACCAATTTACCTGACTAAACTTGTTGAATCAATCCTCACTAAGAGGAACTACACCATCTCTCCAAGAATATCGATGTCACATTCTGCTTCACACCGCCTCAAAACATTAATCCAGTGTCACTGTCATTTCTACATTCTGTTTTGTCCTTATTCACAGGAACTTAAGAAACTAGGCACTTACCCACAATACTTTCACCCTCAACAAACAAAATGGGTAATAACTCCATCACCATTACACACCAAGTACTGTATACAAAAGGTAAATGATTATGGAATGTCCTATATGTACTTTGCTCTACACTAAGTTTAGTATTAATTAGATTTCCTTACAGCCCTTTTTACAAACGATTAGATAGATACCTGCGCACATCGAAGCCTCCAGCATGGATACCAAACAACATTGCATAATGCACATCGAAGCCTTTAGCATGGATACCAAACAACATAGCATAATTTGATCTTCAATTGTTAATATAAGTTTAAATATTCCATTCTACAGCTATTGGCTATCGTTGCCCCCGTCGCGCGTTCACCGCCGGCAGCACAAACTCATTTAGTACCAGCTAATTTAGGTTTTATAGCCCGAAAACCCACTGGATCGGCTTCTAAGCTCGACATAATAATAATAGGGATGGACAGATGATTTTGGTTCAAAATTATATTAACTTTTAATTAAGGTTTCTCACTAATAATTGTAATTTTTCTGGTATGTCAGATATTTTCCAAACAAGATCTATTGAAAAATAAGTGTGGTCGTCAATTTGCGAACACGGTTGTTTTCAGAACTAGGAGATAGGTTGCATTTGTCGTAAATCGTAATCATCTCACAGAAATTGGCATTACTGAACAGAGCCAATATTTAAATCCGAGTCATGCATCAAGGATACTTGGGTGCTTAAATATAATCTGTGAATCCACGTAATGATGACGTGTTAACTTTACCGAAATATTTGCATAAACTAGATGGGATACGTAGTAAAAGCTTTAATAAATATTTGCCATCGAAATTGATTTGTGAAATCTCCCTTATTTCCCAATGCAAAATTTAATCAGTAATAGTAATTACGTCGAATTTGATCGTATTGAAGCCCAATTTTTTTCATTTTTACTAAATACGGAATGGTTAGCATTTTTGCAATTTGACATTTTTCGCTGGAGGAGGTGTATGGAAAGTTATATTTTTAATTTTTTACAAAAAATATTGTACACAATTTAAGTTAATGACTCACAGCTTCCTACAATATTTCAATAATTTTTATAACTGGAACTATAGGTCTACAACCAACGGTTCAAAATTTTGCTGCTCATTTTCTTTTAAAATTCCTTGCATAGAAAAGTAAAGAAAATAATAATTTTCTGAAGTTTCTATCAAGCATATTTATAAATACATAGCATATATTTTAATTTCTGTAATAAATTGAGTATAAAACTTTTCTTTGTAAATATTTTTATAGAACATGTTCTTTTCAAAGGAATCTTCTCCAATCTTTATTTGCACAGGTCTTCAGACTTTTTTTTTCTGAGTTAGAAATTTCATCATCTGCACTATGTACATGTTTTCTGTTCTCTACAAAAACGTTTGTTTCATCTTTCAAGAGTTTCTTGCTTTGAAATTCTGTGATATTGTTAGATGATATTTTTGTAAAATCTTTTGGAATAATATATTTTAATGTTTATAGCACCGTAGTATTAAATTTATGCAATATATGTACTTTTCGCACACAATAAACAAGAAAATAGTTTTATACTCAAGATTTATAAAACTATGTAAAATATTTATATCTTCTATTTATTAGTTCACTTTTGTTTGTAAATATGAGAAAAATGATTTTCTATGAAAATTTAAAAATAATTTTTATAGAAAAAATACACATGTTTTGTGTTGCGTTATCAGGAATTGTTTCAAAACACTTTATTATATTCATTTTTCTTCTTCAAAAAATTATCTTTAGTATTATACATTTTGACGCAGAGTTTTAAATCTTCATCTTATACAGAATATATATACGCATATCATTAATATTTAGAAATTAATCACGCATATTTAGCGGTAGTTTATGTCCAGGATTTTAAATTTCCAATCTGCAACTTATGTTCCTATCAAAACTCCTGCATATGTATCTAGTGTTTTCATAAATTGCCTTTTTTTAGCTCTACGCCGTCGATACATAAAAATAATTTGAAAAATATGATTTTGATTTTATAATCAGTACCAAAATTTAATCAGCACATGAGAAATGCATTTTTATCGAACTAAGTTTTGTAAAATTCGGATGAACAACATATGTAGTAGTGGATAAAGTACAGGTACACATACGTGCACCTCTCTAAAATGTGTTTATATTTTATTTTTCCGCGTACGGGTTGATCACTCTATCTCCTCTCTTCGACCAATCAGGGCCGGAGTTACGCAAGGGGGAATTCTAAGCCCCTTGCTTTTCAACATCTACATCAACGACTTACCAAAGATACCCCAAGTTAAGCTGGCCGTCTTTGCAGACGACACAGCTCTGATTGCTCGCAGTTGTTCACTACACAACGCTATCAACACACTCCAAAGCTACGTCAAGCATAGCCTTGAGCACTGGCTCGTGACCTGGAGAATCAAAATTAATGCTTCTAAGTGTGCAGTGTGCATTTTCAAACCCAACTACCGAGCAGTAAATCACAGTTTCACTTTAAAAATCGTCGATGAATCCATCCCATTCTGCAACTCTGTCAAGTACTTGGGGGGTCACTCTTGACCCCCATATGCTTTTCAGCGAGTATATTGCAGAGAAGCTTAGAACTACTAAGGAAACCTACTCCGCCCTCATCCCTCTTCTCGGTAGAAAGTTCCACTTCTCCACCCATAATAAGCTTATTGTCTACAACCAAATCACTGCACCAGCGTTTTTGTATGCCTACCCTGTCTGGGGGTCGGCTGCAAATACGCACATTGAGAAATTGCAAGTATTCCAAAACAAAGCATTACGATGCATTGTGAATGCACCACGATTAGTGCAAAACGAAGTCATTCACCATGACCTCAAAGTCTCGAAAGTTGTTGAGCGCATTAGGCGTTTCACTCGAAATTTCTACAAGAATTCAAGCAAATCATATTTGAGAGATACAGACCAAAGCTACGACAACACTTCCCTTAGTTATCTGAGGAAGCGGCGTCCAAGGAACCTTCTGGCTGGACCGTTAAAAGTCCCCTGGAAAAAGCCGAGGTTTGTGTCACCCCAATCTGGTGTCACTTAGCTGAATTCGATCTACATGACGGTGATAGATGGCGCCACTTCTGCATCTGGCCGTCACTAGATCAAAATCCACTGACATTGCACGATTGCTTTTTAGCTACCTTCTCCTGTCGCCAGCCTGCTAGCAATCCACTCGCGTATTTTATTTATATTATATTTAATTGTAAATTTATCTTTTTTCGTGATGTAACTCGACTTATGCTCTCATCATCTGTTGTATTAAACTTTAACTTATTTGGGCTCTGGTATCCCCAGGTCTGAGCTTCCCTTCGCCCCCCCCCCTTTTTACCTCTTCTAGGCAGTCGGCCAATGGCAAGGCATCGTCACCTGACACCATAGACGACAGCGCCATCTATCATCGAAGTCAACATCTACAAGCCACGTCCTGTACAGGAACGGTATGTAACCAATATAATGCTGGACAGTATAAAAATCGGAGATTCATTCAACAAATTCGATGTGGGGATAAATGCCCCAGCACAGGCGGCCTGAAATATTTCGTCTTGGCTTGGCTATTTTATTTTAGGTTGCTCCATCTGTTGAAATTTTGAATTTCAAATTTTGACTCTAATATTTTCTATATAGTACATGCACTATATATTATGGAAAAAGCAAAAAATACGTGTTTCATTTTAATCATTGGAAAGCATATTTTTCGTGTTTTTCACTAGTAAAATCTTCTAATAGATGTCCATTGCAAGGGGGAGTTATTTTTTTCATATATGTTTTTATTTTTGCAAACATCTTGATGGAACTTTAATCAGCACATAATAAGTAGAGTGTATGCACATGCATGATAAAATACATACAATTAGCGCATATGCACGTGGAGGTTTAAATACACTGACTTCCAAATTTAAGCACACAATGCACATTTTCATTTTTCGGAAGCGTATTTCAATTTAAGTGGCTGAAAATCGCTGCGGATGTATATGGCAGTATGCAAATATCGCATGTTACAGCCACTCCCGATTGACTGTCTGGATATATGCTGATTAGGCAGTCGTTGAAGACGCCAGCATTTTGAAGGGTTTGAGGAGGTGCATTTAAATGCTCATAACTTTTGTAGGATTGTTTCTGATGATATTCGTATTTCTATGGCTGAAAGAAGACGAATGGCAGATAGTGAGCGCTGGCGTGTTGTCTCACGCATTGAATCGGGACAGTCAATTAAAGATGCCATTATTTTCTTTGGCTTTGATCATTCGGCTATTTCTCGATTATGGAAACAGTTCCAAACAAGTCAAAAAGTTGTCTAGAGCAGGGACCTGTTCCCGGTCGTCCAAGGGTTACCATCTCTTCTGATGATCGGTAAATTTATATAGTAGCCGAGCGGAATCAACGGGTGATTTCCCCAACTGTTACATCCATAATTGCAGCGGCACTTGGTAAGACAATAGCTGCCAGTACTGTGCGCCGAAGGCTCCATGTGAAGGGACTGTACGCCCGAGTACCCTTTATCTGTGTTCCATTAATCGTCCAAGCCAGAGGGGCAAGATTAAGGTGCTACCTTTAAAATGCAATTTTCGGTCAAAAATCCGATTTTCTATTTTGGGCTTTATATTAAAGATTGAGTTTTTAGCTTTTTAAATCAGTTTGATTTTTGTTTCTATCTTGCTTAGAACTTGAATTACAGGCATTTTAATATTAGTCAGTCGCAAGTTTCTGAAACCGAAAGTAGCATTCCGCTACCGGAAGTGAACTTAAATGTTTGTTTAGATTAATATTTTACTCAATATAAGCATCAAAATATGTTACTACATATAACATGATATCAAAAAGGAACATACAAAACGTTGAAATATTTAAAATGTGTTAAATATATATGGCAACACGAAGTTTTACTCAGAAATCTGGCAACAAAGTTAGGATACTGTGTTTGTTTATATTTCCGTAGCGTGTTAGGAGTTGTTCTGTTACGAGTATTCATAAACTTTAAAATTCTTGTTTGAAGTATTATTTTCTTCGTGAAATGTGAAAAAGTGTAGCTAGAAAACGAAAACGCCAGTTTCGTGGTAATCAATTTACGAAAAACGATCTAAAAACAGTGTTGAAAATGACGCAGTAAATACAGCGATTTCATAAAAGCTGGAAACAACTACTGCTTCAGATGTTGAATTGGCGAATCAGTTAGTAAGTGTAAACATAATTATTGATTTAGAGATTCTGTTTAACGTTTATTCTGCGATTTCCTGCCCAAAATGATTTAATTTAGGATTGGATTTAAATGAAATATCCAGATATGGATTGTGTTCTCATTTTGTTTTAAAATGTAAAACCTGTAACTTTTTCAAATGTTTTGTTTCATCTAACAAAATTAATAATGAACCTGAAGTAAACAAAATATTTGTATATGGAATGAGGCAAATTGGTAAAGGTTTCTCAGCGGCTTATAAACTTTGCCGTACCATGAATTTGCTAAAACTTGCGAAAGCTATATATGAAACACATGTAGTAAAATTTTTTAAAGTTGTAGCAGATGTAGCTGAAGATTCTAAGGCAAAAGCATCTGGGGAAGTAGTTTCAAAAACAAAAAGTGATGAATGTGGTATTTCTGTGGATGGAACATGGCAGCGTAGAGGACATACATCTATGAATGACTGCGTTGCTGCTATTTCAGTCGATACTGGGAAATTATTTGATCTGGAACTCCTGTCGTCATATTGTCGTACATGTAAAGAGATACAAAATTTGCCAAAGAACACAAAGTTTCAGTCGGTGAAAGTTGATCATGTGTGTAAGTGTAATTCTGATGGTTCGGCAAGAAAGATGGATACTGTGGGTGCATCGAGGATTTTTCAGAGGTCTGTGGATCAACGAAAATTGAAGTACACGGAATATTATGGTGACGAAGACTCCAAAGGATTTTTATATGTGCAAAATACTTATGGTGATAATAGTGTCGTAAAATTTACGTGCATTGGGCATGTGCAAAAACGTGTAGGTTCACGTTTGCGAAAACTGAAAACAAAAACTAAAGGTCTCTCGGGCAAAGGTAAATATAACAGATGTGTTTATAGACAGGCTCCAAAACTACTATTTAATTGCTATTTAGCCAATGTAGGTAATTTACAAAGCATGCAGCAAAATGCAATAGCTACTTTGTTGCATTGTGCGTCAAATTCCGAAAAAAAAAAACAAGACATGGGCAATGCCCTATTGGAAAAGACAGCTAGTGTTATTATCAGCGAACTCTAGAGCAAAGGCAAAACACGTGTAAAACAAAAATATTCTGGTTTACCTAATTATATTCTGAATATTATAAAGACAGTTTATTTAGAACTCTGTTCCAGATAATTGTTAGCGAAATGTCTACATGGCAAAACTCAAAATGCCAATGAGTGTTTTAACAGTGTAATATGGCAGAGAGTGCCAAATGTGTTTTCGTTTGTCTGCAAACTCTGAAATTGGGGGCGTATGATGCAGTGGTAGAATTCAATGAAGGTTATAAAGGCTGCTTAAAAGTTTCAACTGATCTGAACATTAAAAACCCAGGCTATTTCACCATTAAAAGTTATCGACAGCTGGATAACGTTCGATTTGGCGATTCGAATCGTCTTGCGACCCCTGTTGCATATAAACGTAGAATTTTTTTTTTAAATCCATCAGGAAAAAAAGGATCAGTGTTGTAAATATCACAGATGGCGAACTTTATAAATCAGGAGCCTTTTAAAATTAAATTTTTCATTTAATAGGTAAAATTTGGTATTTAATCATATTTTCTTATTTTTCTCAAAATGAGATTTTTAACATTTTGCTTTATCGCAAGGCATCATAACTCAAAAAAATTATACATGTAATGTTATGAAACTTTGCTAAAATAATCTAAAGAAGTTGATTTTGGGATTGAACCTCTATTATGATTACAGTTAAATTATTTTTCATTTTCCAGTTTATACAAGTTATGAATTGTCATATATTTTCATGATTTTTCTGTGTGTAAAACCGTTAACGTATATAATTTTTCAAATGACATAGTTATAGATATGAGAGTGATTCATTCCCTCAAGGAGGTTTCAGTTATCATAATGAAATTTATAGAATAAAAATATCTTAATACATAATACAAATATCTTTATTATCTAGAATAAAAATAAAATTTATATTTGAGTTTTGATGTTTTGCAAACGTGCCATTTTATAACAATGTTCATGCATGTTTTTAGCCTAAACATCAAAATATTTAAAAATATACATACTTTTATATGTTATTCACAGTTTTTAGCTATATTATGTAATATTCCTTCGTTACTAATTCCCCCGTGGTGAAGGGGCGCCTACTCACCACGTCCACAAGACCACAGGTCCCAATGCGAAGGGGAGAGAAATTGCAGTTTCACTTTTATAGAGGCTCCCCGAAGGGCGGAGGTCTGATTTAGCCTCGACAAGACAACATTCATGCCCGCTGTCGTGATTCGAACCCGCAACCCGGCAATCCAGCGATCAGACGGAAACCCGTGCCCCTGACCGCTCGACCATCAGATCGGCATATTATATAATAATATAATGTACATAAGTAGGCAATTTTTAAAATAATAATAAAAATCCCCTTTGAAGTTAGGCAGGCACCGATGGTGTCGTCAACATGTCAATTGGACTGTCTCAGATTTGTGCAACGTCCTGCTCACGAGTCCAGATTTGCCCTGGAATCAGATGATAAGTGGGTAAGGGTCTGGAGAGAACGAGCCACACGCAATCAGTCCAAGAACATCATCGAACGTCACGCATTCAGAGGTGTCATCGTCACGGTGTGGGCTGAAATTTCAGTGGGATATCGCACAGAGCTGCACATCTTTAAAGACGGTTCTGTGACGGCTGCGCGGTATCGGGATGAAGTCTTAGAACTCATTGCGAGACTACGCTGCAGCAGTTGGTCCTGATTTCATCCTTATGGACTATAATGCCCGTCTCCTCCGAGCTAGCATCGTTGATGAATACCTGGAAATTGAGGGCATTTCTCGTATGGAGTGGCTGGCGTATTCCTCCGACCTTAATCCATTGCAAACCTTAGAGGTGCCCTCCGGCGTTCTGTCCCATTGCGAGAGACTGCGCTGCAACAGTTGGTCTTGATTTCATCCCTATTTACGATAATGCCAGTCCTCATCGAGCTAGCATAGTTGACGAATACCTGAAAAGTGGGAGTATGGAGTGGCCGGCGTAACCCCCCCCCGATCTTCATCCCATTGAAAACCTTTGGGATGCCCTCGGGCATGCCGTTTCTGCACGTTTACCTTTTCCAGCCAACCTCAAAGAGTTGGAAAATTCCCTATAGGAGGAATGGTCATTCTCGCATCTGCAATGATTGATCACCTCATTGAAAGCATGAAAAATTATTGTAAAGTTTGTGTCAAGGTACGGGGTGGTCACATACCATATTAATGTAAGTTTTGTTTGGCTTGTTTGTCTTTAATTATTATTTTGTTAATGACCCAAATGAAACGTCATCATATAACTTACCAAACATAATTTTTTTTTTCATCTTTGTACATAATTCATGTTTTCTTTAATGCATAAACACATTTTCTACCTTCATGTACACTTTTGAGTTAATCAAAGCTTTACTTTTCCATTTTTGTTGCTTTTACCGTCCGTGCTTACTTTTGGAATCCAGTGTGCTTACAATAAGCGTAACTATCATCATAATAGTGATATGAATATATGTTGTCCTTCTGTTTGTCCTCAACATATTGCTGACAGATGAATTTAAGGAATATCACCAAAAATTTCTGAAATATTTATTTTATCAAATTTTATTATAGAAAAATATTCGTTTCTTTTCTGGTATATAACCTCATTAAGCTTTTACCAAGTTATTAATACAAATCAATACGTTCGTCGTACAACCACAGGGTATGAACGGGGTAATCAAATTGACTTATTCCTATTCATTACTTCAACAGCAGCACTAATTGACCGAAAATGAACCAACAGACAATCCATTTAAACATGGAGAGATTTTCTATAGATATAGTTTAAAAATCGCATAAATGGAAATGTGATGTTAAAAAAGGTAAAATTTGCTAAATATGAGTATTTACGAAGAGTAGTGTAATTTAAAACAAAAAAGTATAAAGAATTATGAAACACTTTCCAACTGCAATGCAATTTTATTTAAACATCTCTAAAATGCAATACATTCAGCGGTAATATTTTTTAAATTATCACAATACTACAATAATTTATTATATTTGAGAACTGAAAACTTCATCGAAAAAAAATAACCTTTATTCAAATGACGTCATTGTAATATAAATCGCCTTGCTCTGAACAAAATAGTAAATATTTCATTCATACACTTTTTTCCATTCCTTTCATTCATCGCAATACTGCAATAAGTTATTTTACTTAAAAACTTAAAACCATGGAGGTAAAAGTAATTTAACTCTATTCTTAAAACTTTATCGAAAAAGTCTGCTATAAAATCGTCTGCGTCTCTATGTAAAATCAATGGATGTTTTATTCATATCAGCTATATTGCAGACTCCTGGGCTAAATAATTTTGCATTAAAGAAATTTAGTAATTCTTATACAACTCATCTTACAGCTTGTGTGTTTACATTCTTCAAAAGTGAAAATTGCGATTCTATGTAGAAATAGTCAAAGTTTGATGATCATTTAAACTCAAATATATTATAATAGCGCTGTTTCAAAATATAGATGCACAGAAATTAAGCAAAAATAAAGCGGTTTTAGGACGGATGCAATACTAAATATAAATTCAAAAGAAATTAAAATCATGATTTTGACACAAGATGGATGGCATTGGTCGTTTAAACTCAAATATATTGTAATTGTGATATTTCCGAATATAGATGCACAGAAATTATGTAAAAGTAAAGAGGTTTTAGGATGGACGCAACACTAAATATAAATTAAAAATAACTTGAAAAATCAAGATAAAACACAAGATGGATGCCATATTTTATTTTGAAGTGTGTCACGTTATCTGTTCGTATGTTATGGGTGTAATTATTATTTTAATTTTTATTTAAAAAACTACCGAATTCATTTTGTTGAAAATGTTTATTTATATGTTTTATGGAGTAATTTCAATATTTTCTAAAACTTTCGAAGCGATTTGTGAAATTTAACTTCGCTGAAAAGATGTTTGAAAAATTAGGTACAACAGGGTTCAATGTATTTCATTTTTTCAACTCGGGATCAATCCAAAACTAATTGGGTGGTATTATTCATTTATATTCCCAAAGTCCCACAGACCATCTGAACAACATATTAAAATTTCATTTGGATAAAGTCTTTTTTACCGCTGTTATCGTGCGAACGAACAGACAGAATGAACAAAGTCATAAACACTTTTCAACTATGTTGTAACGTGTCACGAAGTGAATGACAACCTACACCTGAAGTTCAATCACGGACTTGTTTATCTGAGTTAATTTCCCAAGTCATAACAGCATAATTTCTGGTTTTTTTTTTTTTAAGGATGCTACTTTGAAATTATTACTGGAAATTATTTTCTTAGATTACTGGAAAGGATTTTCTTAGAAAAATCCCTTTAAGTAATGCTGTAGTTAATGTGTTTTTTATAAGCCATAAACAGTGGCCCTAGTGAATCTATACATTCAAAGTGTTCAATGCATTCAAAATGCTCAATGTGACGTGCATAAAACTTTAACCAGTTTCTTCATCAATCAGAAAAATTGAATGTTGTTGGAAAATTTTTAAGGGGGACAATTGGATACTATGGTAAAAGCGCTTTTTAGGTACATTATTTTCAAAAGCTATATGATTTGTTTTAATCAAAATATTTTCAGTTATTTATTAGTAAACTGCATACGTTTTAAATAGAACGTTTATCCACGTTCAAATTTTTAAACATAAAAACAATTTTGAGAATATCATAATTTTACTCAAAATGCGGTAGCTATTTACTTTTATAATGTTTACAAATTATACAGGGTGTCCTAAAAAGATTGAAGCACCCTTTAATTCTTTACCTGTTGGGGATAAGTGGGCGATGGAAATTCCAAAAATGTTGCAAATAAGGCAGGAAATAAAAATACGTTAATGAAATATTTCTCCCATTTATTTTCAAAGAGTTACACTTTTTAAATTTTTATACGACCCCCTTAGACGAATTTGGTCAATCAGAAAACTTCTACAGTGCTCAAAACTTGTAGATCCGTCGAAAACTCTGGTGGCGATTTTCGACATGATACGAGTGTTCATTTTATACAGCATTGTAGAGAAAGAAGAAAATATATATATTGTAGGGAAAGAAAAAATGACAACTTCCATATAAACACACACACAAGCATATGCATAGGACGTCGTAGCTCAGTGATTAGCGCGCGGGAATTTCACTCGGTAGGCCCGGGTTCGATTCCATCCGTTGCCAAAACTGCCGTTGTGTTCACGTAGAGTACGATCACGTTAAATATGTGGGTCCGTAAGTTCTTCCGAGAGGTTGGTGGTAGGGGAGGAGACTACGGTCCCTGTGGATGCCTCCCCCACTTGGTTCCATTCTAAATTGGTTGGCTTTTCCCGGCCATCCAAACGGGTATCTTACACTTTTCTGGTAGATCGGACCGTCTGGATCTCAACAACATGCATATGCATATATATATACAGGGTCTTTCAAAAGTCTGTATAAAATTTAAAAATTCATTAAAAATCGAAAAATTATCGCATTGAGATGCGGTTTGTACCATAGGTATTGTTAGGACGGAAGGTTTTTTTGACGTGAAAAAATTTTGTAGTTTATGTGAGATCAGAAATAGATCTCACATTTGATGAGACACTTTTATGTACAAATTTATGGTGGCCAAAACGGCGAACAACACTTGTAGTCTGGCTGGGACAGAGTTTTATAATCCCGTGAACCGAAAGGTCAGAGAACCACAAATTTAGAGGTGCCGTAACAGAGGGGGCCGAGCTGAGCCTTACGAGATGTGGAATGGTTCCATTGGTTAAAGGAGTAACCAATGAAAAAAAGAAGATTGTTATGCCAAACTCAATGCGGCAAATAGAAGAAAAGGGGGAGTTCCCGCCCCCCCCCCCAACGAGGGAACCACAGCCTGTGACCCGAGAACGACACAAGAATATAGCTTGTGCACAAAAAGGGATACTAACATGACTTGGAACATATAACTTCGACATTATAACTTGTGCAGATACTACAGCAATGGCTTGATATACTACGAGAATGAAATAAGTGCGAGTGCAGAGTTACAGCAATACAATATGTTCAACGAATTTACGTGTGGGAGCATTACACCAAGAGTTAATGCGGTAAATGAACGGCATTAAATACAGATGCTGACTAAGTCCAAGACAGACTTGAAGGTATGTGCCCATTGAAAATGATATCTGGTCATAACCACTATATAGGATTTTCCGTTTTGGTCACATATGTCCCCTCCGCTGAAATAATATAATTAAATAGTGTAATTCAATTTAATTAAGATTTATGTTGTTAATAAATGTTTTATTATTAAAGTTTAAATGATGTAGTCAATGAGTATTATAATAATTAATAATTCCTTTACAGGACTCACACGAAAGTTAAATAATTGGAGGGTTTTATATAGCTGCACAACTAGCGATGTACGATTAAATAATGCATCCACTGTGTATGAATTAACGGCCATTTCAATCTTCATGAATTTAATATTAAAAGTTAAGCTTATATTTCTTTTTCGGTTCCCTCAGTTTAAAAAATCACCCGTAGGTGGCGCTTACCCGAATACATCTTCCCGAAGTATGCAAATGAGGCTGTTATAAAAGAGCTGTAGTGATCTATATATTCGTCATTTGATTCATTATTAAACGGCGCAAAGGAGAAGTTTTTGCGAGAATCTTAACTTTGATCGCGAAAGCTTTGTTAGTGAAGCTGTATAACATGAGCTGAGAATCAGCATCAGATGCTTTGCGAAAATTTCGATTTAGGAAAAATCTAAAGAAAGGAAAAGGTCAAGCTTGTCACACGATTTGAAGAAACTGGATGTTTGGAGGATTGCCCACGAAGCGGAAGACCATCGTTAACGGACTCCCGTGCCAGAGCTGTGGCATCTGAAATTGAAAACCTATCAACTGAAACAGCGGCTGGGACTAGCAGCGCTTCTGAAGCTGCAAGGCGATTAGATATTCCTGTATCCTCGGTATGACGTATCCTTCACGGTGTCTTAAATATGTATCCTTACAAATTGTAATCACTCCATCAGCTTTTACCGGTAGATACCGCACAGCGAGAATCGTTTGCCAAATGGGCTATGTCAAAAATCGCACAGTAGCCACAGTGTTTGTTTAATGTTTCGTGGACAGACGAAGCCCACTTTTCACTGCATGGAAATGCGAACACACACAACTGTCCAAGTGAGTACAACTGTCCAAGTGAGTTAGTCGTGCCGTCTTTGCGAAAACGAAATGTGATAACTACTGTAACATTTATGCAGGATGGAGCCCCATCTCACATCGCAAATCCAGTAAAGAAATTTCTAATTGACACGTTCGGGGAAGACAGACATATCAGTAGTCGTTGCAAGATACCATGGCCTCCTCAGTCTCTAGATTTGACACCCGTTGATTTTTGGCTGTGGGGGTATTTAAAGACACGAGTGTATCAATCAGGTCCTTCCACATTGTCGTAAATAAAATATTCCGTTCGTCGTGAAGTCAGTTTGATCCACCCAAATATGCTACATTCTGCAGTTACTGGCGTTTTCTCTCGCCTGAATTGTGTCATACCTTGTGGTGGAGGACATGACGAACACATGATGCTATAATAAAGGTACTGAACGTACAGTAAGTTATTTTATTCGTCTTTCCAGTGCGTCTAGCGCCACCTATAGGCGATTTTTTTAAATTCCAAAATTTTTCACATCCAAAAAAGACGGGCCAACGGCCGTACCGTGCTGAAAACACCGGTTCTCGTTAGATCACCGAAGTGAAGCAGCATCGGGCGCGGTTAGTACTTGGTGGGTGACCACCTCGGAACGCCGCGTGCTGTTGGCCATCTCGGGTGCGGTATCCCCGTGGTTTGCGAGCTAGATTTGCACGCTGCCACAAATGCCGCCGTGTTCATGCGGAGTACGATCACGTTAAACATGTGGGTCCGTAAGTCCTTCCGAGAGGTTGGTGGTAGGGGAAGGAGGGTACGGTCCCTGTGGATGCCTCCCCCACTGGGTTCCGGTCTAAATTGGGTGGCACTTCCCGGCCGTCCATACAGTTACCTTACACCTTTCTGGTAGGTCGGACGGTCTGGGTCTCAACAACAACAACAACATCCAAAAAAGAACCCCCGTCCTGACAATACTTATGATACAAACCGCATCTCAATGAGACAATTTTTCGATTTATAATAAATTTTTAAATATTATACGGACTTTTGAAAGACACCGTATATATATATGAGTGTGTGTGTGTGTGTATGTTATATATAATAAAGATATAAAATCCAATTACAAAATATAGAGATGTTGTAACTCATTAAACCTTAACTCAAAAAATGCCAACAACATAAAAAAAGGATAAAATAGAGAATCATCAATCCAGAGGAGAATAAAATTCATATATCCAGTGATTAAGCTAAATATATTCAACAAATATCAATGGTGAGAATTCGAAAATTGAAAAACATGGAGTAACCAAACAATGAAGCTATGCACGTGGATAAGCACTAGATCTAAAAAGCTGAACAGTTTGTTGAACAAATTATTTTTCAAGTCCAAATATCTATTCAAAATATACAAAAAATACTTGTTTCTGAAGATAGGGATAGATAATATCTATAAACTCTGTCTACTTGGACTACACGCAAAGAGATCGAAAAATAAAGTAGGAATACAAAAATACCAGAGAAAATACTGCATATATCCTAACCATGAGCAATAAAAGTCGAGACCACTGTTCCCAAACGCAGGAGTTAAAAATGGAGATCTACTGTTGTCAAGCGTGAGATATAAATAACACTATTGCAAAAATACAATAAAATATTAAATTCATTCTCCAGTAAAAACTACGTAATAAAGGGACATACAAGTAAAATGTTATAAAAGAATATAAATACACTATAATGCTAATTCAAGAGAATGTTGACTATTAGCTAATTTAAGATACTAAGGAGGGTATTTTAAGAATATTCAGCTAATTTAAACTTTTTAACTATACCATTTACCAAATATACAGGATATTTATATAATTTATTGGAAATATTTTATGTTATTAATATGCAAAGTACGAATTTTTTTATCTGATAATCTATAAATTCTAAAAAGTTAATTAAGAATTATATTTCTAAACAATTGTATTGAATTATAGGAATTGAATGGTAATATTTTATTACTAATAAAATGAAAATAGTATTTTTTTTCATATAAATTAGTAATTATCTTATTAGCAGGTTCAATAATTTGATTTTAATCCAAAAATTCACATTATTGTTAATAGAGATCCCCGATTCCCGGTAAAGCGAGTTTCATGTCGCGACAACAATCCTGGTAGCCGGTACATTGTCAAGAAAAAATATACTTAAGTATTAAAGGCATGTACAAAGTGAACAAAGCCAACGCTTTAGACCAAATGCGAAATAAAAAAAACTGATGTGGGCAACACATGACTTTCCTTATATAATGTAATGAATTTACTACTTTTACAGTAAAAAAATAGGTTTCTCTTATAGTAGATACTAATATTCTTTCCAAGATATTGAATTTTCGACAATTAGTCGTCATTTTCATTGATTTAGAGTCATTTTTATCCATTTGGCGAGATTTTCGTTGATTTGGTAACATTTCAAAAAGTCGCCAATGTGGCGACATTCCGCCAAATTCGTCGCCAAAATATCGCCAAGCGTTATGGATGAAGAAATAAGTTATTCTTGCAGCAGACAAATGACTATTGGCGTTCAAATACAAAAGTATTACTCAAAGTATCTTTTTTACTGAATGGAACGAGCTAGATCCAGGAGAATGATGTCACCCAATTTATCGTATGGTATTACAAATGAAAAGTGAACATGTTTCTCAATAGGAAATATTTTTTATTTTATTATGACTTTTTGATAAGTTTTTGAAAACTGTGCTATATCTCGAGAACGGTTTGTGTTAGCGTTCTAAAATTTATGCCAATCGTTTTCTAGTGAAAAATTACATAAGAAATGTCTATTTGCGTAATTTTATTAGTGGTTTTGATTTTTTGACGATTTTTCCAAAATTTTATTCGAAAATTTAGGGGGGTTCTGAACATTCGATTGCGAATAAAACAATAGGCTTCCAGTGTTTACGGATTGTGGTTTTTGTACCATATTATGTTCGAATCGGTCCATTCGTTCGTCAGTTATCGTCTCTACAGACTCACACACACACACACACACTCAGACATCACTTCAAAAATGTTCGATTCGTGATCAGGGATGCTTAAAACGTGTTCTTCCGTCGAAAACTCGAATTCGAATTTTCGACCCCGTCACAATACTTTCCTTATACATTATGTATATAAGGAAAATAATAAGTGTCTTTCATATCCCATCCTATCCAATTTAAGCATGTGAATAATAAAGATGATTAAAAACCGCTCTCAACGCATGGAAACCACATTAGTAAAATCACAAATTTAAATAATACACAAACACTCTAACCAAAAATAAAAAATCCAGAATACAAAAATAAACCATTCAAACAGCAGAGACCATTCCTCTATTCCATTATGAAATCCTAAAACCATATTATAAACTCCTACTACTTTACCAATTCAAATCAAAGTTTTACCACTAGTATGCCCTTGACGCACCTCAGTACACGTCTACCATACTATTTACCGCTCACCTACCCTTTTTATGTCCAGGTACATTCTGTAACACACAGCTACGGCTATGCCAAACAATCCGCTTACAATGCTACTCAAAATATTTTCAGGAAAACCGTGTCTAATCGCCATAGACAAAAATTCTCGGTCGCAAACAAATCGATCTATTTCACTGCTGTTCAGTCTTTTACTCCGCATAAGTTGATTAATAACAATATTCCTGAATACAATTTTGTGTAAACTTGTATTCCAAAGTGTAATATACTTTATTCTAAATCCAAAATCTCTTCTTTTATCATATAAGTGATAAAACGTGTTGCCATCGTTATCCCTATTGATACATAAATTAAGGAAATTCAAACTGTTATCTTCGTTATGAGGAGTTTCTATTAATTTCGAACCATTAGGGAAAAGCCAAAATCCATAATGTATTCTTTACGGCTGTAAACCAGTAATATGTCGTCGACATATTTTATGTAAGCAATCTCATTCAAAAGATGTGTACCCTCTTCGAATTTGTTTAAATATACCAGCCAACACGGAGGAAGAAATTTCCTCCCATTGGTATTCCATGTTGTTGCTTGTAGAAGTTTAATCCATTATAAAGTACCGTTTCATACAATACCATTTCAACATTTATATTTACCTCTTGTTATTCACAAGTTTTCTATTTACCTCTTGTTATTCCTTATTGCATTGCTTATTTTTCGTATAATTCCAATATAATGTCAAATAGGTCGTTTACATTTATATTGCTAAATAAATCATTAAAATCGCAACTTTTGTAATATAAACAATCTGGTATACTTTTAACTTCATTGAGGACATCACAACTGATTTTAATAAAGTATGCTCCCTTGTTTTTAAGTTCAACAACTACTTTCTTCAAAATTTTAAGCAATATCTTATTTGCAATAGTTAAATACGTTTCATACCCGTTTGTTATTGAACGAAATTTAATTAGAACTTTATGTAACTTTGGAATTGAATTTACATATGGGAACCGTATAGTTTTTATATTGTAGCCATTTTTTTATATTTAGCTCATATGCGATTTTCAATTTCAGTTCTTGAAATATTCAGTTGTTAATACGTGTTCTGATTATTATAACAATCAATAAGTACGTTGTAGTGTAAATCAATGCAAGTAAATGCATAATTTGCCGTAGCTGTATCAAAATATGTTATAACAAAATGCTTGTGCAGAGTTTCTAGTTCGCATTTATCATGGTGTTCCAATGGACCAAGTTTACTTCCACTATGATATTTTTTTTATAATCCTTCATTACTCCTTCCTTCCACTCTTCAAATACTGCAATTGGCACACTGCATTTCACTACCATTCTATGCACAAACATGTCTATATAATTTTCAATTGACTCATCATAACTGTACTCGGGAAAACGATATTTACTTCACAATTCAAACCATTTTTTGATGTCAGTCCCTTTCAACAAATCCAGATTACCCGTGATGACATGTCCGTGATTTTCATCCCTAAATACAAGGTGCTTCTGACGACCGCAATACCGTACCGAATCTCTACTGACCGTCTTACACACACTATTATAGTTGTATAATTTTGTGAAAATAGGTTTAATGTATTTATAAGTTATGCCAACTTTTACATTCCGTATAGGTAATAGTTCTTGGAATTTTGTCAATATAGCTCACAAATTTGCTACGCCATAACCATTGTTTTTGTATTAAACAACCATATATTCTTTCGTAAATCAATAGGTTTACTTATAATCAAGGATATACCCAATGCTTTAGTTCGTATCGTTATATAATCTTGAAAAATGGCGGGTGAATTTGAAGTTTCATGGAAACCATTTTTTAATTCGTCACCTCGACGAAATTCCCATATCCCACTAAAAACGTTACTCTTATTCCATATACACAGTTTTTAATCCATTTATGTGGTATAGATTCCATTTCTGCTCTTACATTTATAAAATCTATTAAAGCTTTTTAGTATTATTGAAATTAATTTTATTCCTTCTTCCCTCTCTTGTATTTCGCAATGTATAAACATTGTTCATATAATTGTATAATAATTATTGACCGCAACCGACCACAACTGTTGTATTATCCGATGTTGTATGTACACACACACACACACACACACACACACACACACATACACACACACACATATATATATATGTGTGTGTATGTGTGTGTGTGTGTGTACATACAACATCGGATAATACAACAGTTGTGGTCCGGTTGTGGTCAATAATTATTATACAATTATATATATATATATATATATATATATATATATATATATATATATATATATATATATATATATATATATACAAGGTTAGCAAGAAATAAGTTTCCCACTTCAGGGGGTTCTAGAATGCGTTCTATTGGTCCAAATGAGATAAAATTTGAAAAACAAATAATTCAAATGATACGCTTGACATTTATTACATCAAAAATTTTAGTATCAACATTCACCTATAGATGGTGCTGTCACACAAATGGTATTTATTTGCATATATTGAAAATATGAAACATTATTTGCGTTACAGCGCATGCCTAGTAGCATTATTCTTTGGATGACAAGAAGGCGGATTCAGCACGATAATTAGTTACTTCTCAGAACATCATGCCAACGTTGTAAGAAAAAGCGCTACTGGTGAAACTGTTCTACCAGAACCAGCAGAACTCCGTTGCAGCTGTAAAAGAATTCCGTCGTATGAAGCATATACTACGAAGAGGTCCACCGTCTCCATGTGCCCTACGCAAGATGATAAAGAAATTTGAAACAACTGGGCAACTTGGCATTCTTCCAGGTAGAGGACGAAAGCGAATCCAGTCTTTTAGCGTCGAAAATGTGGCAACCGCGGTCGTTAAAGCCAGCAGTCATCGCCGCATGGTAGTGTGAGTGTGCCAGTTGTTTCTTGTGTATTGGATATACCGTATTCCACTGTACGAAAAATCTTACGACGGATTTTGAATTTTTAACCCTACAAAATCAAGCCTGTACACCTATTGCAGGGCGGAGACTCAGAGGTTAGTAAAACTTTTGCACTTCAGTTCCTTGCTCGAATTGTGGTCAGTGGACGTCAGTTGGCCATGGAACATCCTGTGGACTGACGAAGCACACTTTTGCCTCAATGGGTAAGTTAACAACCACAATTGTCGAATTTGGGCAGTGGAAAACCCCCCATGTTATCCAGAAACAACCCTTGCATAATGAAAAAGTGACAGTGTGGTGTGGTTTTATGGCTACCTTTATCATTGGACTGTATTTTTTGAAGAGGTAACTGCAACTGGAATCAAAATCAGTTCCGTCACAGGCCTACGGTACCGCTGAACTATTTTGTAATCCCCCAACTTCAACAACGTGGATGCCTTCAGTACATCATTTTCATGCAGGATGGCGCACCTCCTCACATTGAGCGTAGTGTGAAGCAATTGCACAGCATTTCACAGCTTAACGGGTGATCAGCTGGCATTTTCCAACAGTTGATCAGAACGGGTGATCAGCCGTTATTTTCCTCTTCGTTTTCCGGATATCCCCCCCCCTGCGACTTTTGGTTGTGGGATTTCCTCAAGAAAAATATGTACCGTAGAAGGGCAGCATCTGTGCTAGATCTGAAGGAGAGCATTCGGCGACATGTTCTTGATATTCCGGCAGACTTACTCCGGTCATCTGTGGAAAATATGGTTCTGCGATTAGAGCAACTTGTTGAACATGAAGGGGGACATATTGAGCAGTTTTAATGCTACCATTTTTAATATTATTTAACATTTATAAAGCCTATTAAATGTTGTTTTGTGTATTACAGGACCACCTATCGGCGAAATTTTGTGCTAAAATTTTTGATTTAATGAATGTCAAGCGCATCATTTGAATTATCTGTATTTCAAATTTTATCTCATTTGGACCAATAGAGCGCATTCTAGAGCCCTCTGAAGTGGAAAATTTATTTCTTGCTAACCCTGTATATATATATATATATATATATATATATATATATAATTTTTCTTAATGCTGTTAATGTTCTGACGTTTTATGCAAAATATGCATCATTGTTAAAAAAATCCAAACTTTCATGAAAGCATATGTTATAGAGATTTAAATAATCATCAGTTTTAGGGTGCGGTTTGTCCTTAAAACAAAATTTCCACAAAGAAATTGCCTTATCAAATTTTAAAGAATATGACTATATGGAAATTTCATCTGCACAAGGCTCTGAACAATTTTTTTTCATTATTCTCATTCTCTTCTTATTCCTTTTTTTTAAATGAATTGTTTTCCCTCTATATAACAGTTATTTTAAATGCTAATTTTACAAAAAAAAACTAGACATAATCAAAAGCAATGAATGTTTACAGTCGTAATTTTAACATGATTTTCAAATACATGATATGAAATTTGAGAAAGAACAAATAAATGGAACTCAGCAGGATTTGTGCATGCTTTTAAAATCAAATTCATGAATTGAATTATCCACATCTAAGTTAATTGAACATAAATTCCTTTTTTGTAATTGAATTAATTACTTCGTGTGTATTAAATGTTTATTAGCGTGATACATATATTTGCAGTAATTTCTTTACCAGTTAAATCAATTAATTATGCTATTCAATTTATAGTTAATAATATAATTTCAAAAAGCAGTCTCTTAAAATATATACAAGTCTAGTGCAAATGCATTCATATGCATTAAGAGTGTATTTATTAAAATATATTTCCCTTTTCAGAGGGAGGAAATTAAAATATGTAATTATGAAAGTTATTTAAATTAAGAAAACCTCTGACTTGAAGAAATATTAATTCAATTTTATATGTTGCTCTTTTATAAGCATCGCTTCTGGTGAACTATAATAATTTACAAAAATGTGAGCACATGGCTAAATTAGAATGCATATACAAGCTGAACGTAAACTATTTTAACAAAAAAGAGGGGAGATAGTATGGGCGTATGCAGATTTTTTTCCAGAGGGATTCTAAAATGCATTGCATTCAAATTTTAAGTTTACTGTCAAGCTTGAAATACGTATTGTTACAAACTACATTTGAATAGATGGTATGGCATTTTAAGAATTAGTGTGTATAGTACTATTAAAAATGAGTATGCACCATTTTTTAAAAATTAGTATGCACCAATTTTTAAAAATTAGTATGCACCAATTTTTAAAAATCAGTATGCACCAATTTTTAAAAATTAATGTGTACCACCTATAAAAATATTCCTCTTTTTACAACAGAATATTGTCTTTCATTTAAATTAACAATTTTTCAGGGAGTGCATTGGCACCCTAACCCCCTTCCTAAATACTCCAATGGGTGATAATATGCATCAAGACGAGCAGCATTTGCGATGGAACCTGAGGCTGCATTCCTCTCAGTGCAAGAAAAGAGTAAAGCTACATATTCACGGTGATCCTTTAACAATGACAAAATAGACTTAACCAATTTAGGAGTTTCATATTTCCAATCGCATCAGAGAAGTAATCAAAGTAGCTGCTTAAAGTGGCATCCGTGGGCGTCGTTGCACAGACAACCCCACGACTGAAGACTGTCGTACCCTCTCGCAGACTCCGAGCGTGTAATTATACGACCCATACCGGAGTGCTGACTTGAGAAACATGCATAAAGCATCGTAATCTCCGGCCGAGAAAACGAGTTGACCCCCAAAACAAAACATGAAGAACGAAACCACTGGACAGAGAAAACCACCGACTGCGCCACACAGAGCGCGAACCACCAAGAACTCCAAGCAGACAACAGTCCCCTACTCCGTCGAGCGAGTTCAACGGCCACCAGTCCAACAGGGGAACGCCGACGGGGATGAACAGAACCCCCAATAGCAAGCTAAAATCCCATCCGAAAAAAACCCAGCCGGGTAACCGCACCAACGACCGAGCTGCGACACATCAGCACCTCCGGAATATTTGTTAAATTACGCAAAAATTACAAAGAGTGAGTGGGATACATTCATCTGCTACACCAGCGGTCAAAACACATACGATATAAAATTAAATAATATTAAAATACCATAACTTTAACATGATATATAAAACTGTCATACGGAACAATTAGTCATCTAATATACCAACTTAATAAACCACAACAATTAACAATAAGTAAGGTCATCATTACATCAGATAAAAACAAATCCCAAAATAATAACTATCAACCAGACAACCACCTAAATATTCTAATTAACAAAGCAAAAACAAAGCATTGAATAATACAAACAGCGTCGACGTCCCCAGGAGACAAAGTCCACGACAACAGTTCGACCAGCCTATAAAATCAGAAGCTAAATTAAGAAAAAACCAGTAGGGCCCAAACAGCACCTTCTTATATAAAATCCCCACTCATTATCCAACAAAACAAATCAGCTAACTTGAACCGATGAAATTAAACAGATAATTCAAATAAAAGACAACAACATCCCAGTAAAGCCCCCACTCACAAAATGTTAAAGAATATGCCAACAGCAAACACATGGGAAAACGAACTTAGACTAAACTATAACCTAAACTCATAAAACCCCCAACTCTTCCAAGAAAAGACACAAAAATAAACATAACCCGGAATATGTTGTATTTAGAAAAGATCACCTCTGAAAAATTAGTTATGTCTATATTGTTTGACTGTTGAAGGAAAGGATCAACATGGATATGTAATAGCAAAAATTATGCACACATCCACAACAGAAGGTCTTTATTTTACTTCCTAAAAGACGTACAATTTTTTTTTAAAAAGGACCAGAGTGCTTTCGAGCATAAGTAAGCTCTTTATCAGTGGCTACATGGATGTAAAATTTGAATCGTTCATATATAGAACAGATATAGCGACAAAATTTGCATAAATACAATTTACAAAAGAATCAACGTTTAGGCAAGGATAAACCGAAAACTAAAAAACATTTTTAGAGTTTCAAAAATGTTTTCAGCAACAAAAGAACAGCATATTAAATTACAATTTAATTACAGAAATCGAAAAAAAAGGTGGGGGGTGACAACCAAGCATAATCCCAAAGATGAAGACGTCAAAGATAACTTTGCAGAGACTTGAATTGCATGGAGTCGAGAATGAGTCGCCAAGCGTAACTCAAATTCATAACAGGGTCAAAATTGCAAACGGACTCGCGGTAGATATAAATGAAAAGGGATTCAAAAAGGAGAATATCACGAAGGTTATTACAACGCATCAAAAGGAAAGTTTTTTTAAAAATAAGGCTGGAAATTATCTTTAACAACAAATTGAGCAAGAGCCGTAGAAAGTTCACAATCCCTGACATCCCGAGCATGCTCTGCTAAACGGATGCCAACAGTGCGTTTAGTACTTCCAATATAAAATTTAAAATTACCATCTTTGGACAACAGGGGAACAACATACACTCCAGCAAAGCTTTTAAAGTCATCCTTATCACCCAGGTTATCGGACCGTATACGGTTAAATAAAGAAGAAATATTAGAATGTGAAGGTCTGAAAACAAACTCAGAGCAAAAATGGATAAAGGGGCGGAAAATCCTAGGATTGTATGGAAAACTAGACATATAAGTCAAACGATCTTTTAAGGCAATAAATTTAGTAGCAAAAAGTGTATATTTACGGGGAACTTGGTAGAAAACCTTATAAATAAACTCAAAGGAGTAGGCAGCCTCAACGGCCAAGGCCAAAAATAAAATCAATTTCAGCACTTAAAGTAGGGATAGATGAATAAACATTAAAAGCGCGATTAAAATAAGCATAAGAAGCTTTTTTAGAAGAAAGAGGATTGAAAGAATTAGCAGGAATACAAGAATTAGTACAACAAAGTTTACGGAAAACCGAGATTTGAAAACCAATAGCAGAACGGGTGACCAGTACATCAAGAAAAGGCAAAGAACCATTAGTTTCATGTTCGACAGTAAAATCGATAGAAGGATAAAAATCATTAACTTTAAACAAAAGAAAAGAAAGATCTTCTAAATCCCTATCCCAAACAGTAAACATATCATCCTCAAAACGGCACCAAAGAGAGGGGTTTGGATCAAAAAGGCAAAATCTCACTCTTGATTTCCTGCAAAACCGCCTCGGCTAAAATATCAGATAAAGGGCTACCCATAGGGGCACCACAGGTTTGTAAATAAATAGCATCATGGAAACCAAAATAATTTGTCTCCGCAACAATATTCAAAGCAGAAGTGATTGAGTCGATAGTAGGAGTTTTAAAATTATAATTATGTAGTTTTTTGATAATAATTTTAATAGCAATGTCAACGGATATACTAGGAAATAAAGAAACAACATTACAACTATGCAAGGTACTATTAGATTTAAATTTAGTTTTGTATAAAATATTAATGAAATTTTAAGTTGAACTGATAGAAAAATTACTGTTATTAAAAAAAGGTTTTAAGAAGAAGGCAAGAAATTTTTCTAAAAAATAAGTAGATCCGTAACATTTAGAAACAATAGGAAGCATAGGATGATTAGGTTTATGAAGTTTAATTTGACCAAGGATCTTAGGGAGTTGATGAGAAGTACGGAAAATAGCAGATTTAACATTGGGGGGGAAGATCGTTACATTTTTTAAGTTTTGCGATTCTAACATTAATCTTATTGATCGGGATTTTTTTAACCTGAATGCAGTCCATCTCGTCAATACACTTCCGCATTGAATTTATAAATTCTATTTTATTGGTAAGAACAAGTTGCTTAGTCTTGTCAGCACATAAAATGACAAGTTCCGGATTAGATCTAAGTTTTTTAATTGTCGCGAGTTCAGTATTCAAAGTAATATTAGAACCAGAATGTTTATTTTTATTTTTAAACATATTCTCATTTTGAAACGCAAAAATGTACCAATACATGACAAAACGGCCACTATCTCTATGGCCCTGAGCCACGTTAAGAAGAGCACTTTACACAGGGAGAACTGAATTATTAAATACATTAGAATTACTACTGGTACTTAGAATTATTACTGGCAAATGTGATACATGTTATACATTCAGTGGTGATATCTTTTACATTATCACAGTACTACAGTAAATTATTATACTTAAATATTTAAAATTGTATCGAAATATCAATCATCTGATTCTCTATGCAAAATCAATGAAAATTTC
Source organism: Amaurobius ferox (assembly GCA_951213105.1). Classification (NCBI taxonomy): domain Eukaryota; kingdom Metazoa; phylum Arthropoda; class Arachnida; order Araneae; family Amaurobiidae; genus Amaurobius; species Amaurobius ferox. The sequence continues at coordinate 33,179,238 of OX578143.1, forward strand.
ATTCATATAACTTGTATTCCAGACTCCAGAGCTAAATAATTTTGTGTGAAAAAAATTCAGCAATTCTTAAGTAACTCATCTAACAATCGCTTCAGATATTTGCATTCTGCATAAGTTAAAATTAGGCTTCGTTGAAGAAATAATAAAAGTTTAGGGATCATTTAAAATCACAACTATTGTAATTGCGTAGGCACGCAATTTAGATACACAGATAATACACAGATACGCAGATAATATATGTGTGTGTGTGTCTGTATTCAAAGTATTGGAATCGTGCCGATGATCGGAACTCGAATTTTCGAAGGATCTACACGTTTTAGGACTTCTAGAACAGGAAAAAACTATTTTTAGGAAGACGTCTGTGTGTGTAAGAGTGTATCTGTGTATGTTTCTGTGTGTCTGTGAGGATATTACATCCACTCTAATTGAAAAACTAATGGACCGAATTTCATAAAATTTGGTAGGTATGTTTTTTGTGGGAAATCCTGATGCTCATTAGATTATAGTACGATTTATAATCAAAAAATCTGCCTTCTTTGCGAAATGGACGGCAGAAATTGCCTTTATCTACTCCAGCTAAAAACTAATGGAACAAATTTAACAAAATTTGGTGTATAATATTTCAATTACCTTCAAGTGATTTATATACTTATATTAGCAAACTTAGGGCCTCTCTGAAGAGCAGTACGCTGAATTGAGGAAATATCAATGTTGGTACAATTTACAAACAGAAAGGGTAAAGGTTTTTTAAGCGGAGAAAAAATTTTTGGTTTTAAAGCAAGAATTTCATTACGGGTATATTTAAACACAGGGTGCAGATAAGGAAGAGGAGTATCTTCCAAAGGAATAGCCTGACCGGCAGAAAATTTAGAAATAGGAGGGGACAAAGGCACTTTTCTAGGAAAGTTAAATCTTTCAAACTGGTTTTTCCAACCAAAAAATTTTATATCATGCCGAACTTCAATATCGGAACGGATTTGAGAAAGCCGAGAATAAATATATTCAAAAACAGAAATAGCAACTGCAGGATGTGCACAGGCAACAAATTCCCTATGCAAAAAATAACAGGAGCGTTCACAAACTCCAATCTCAAAACGGAGTTCACGAATGGAACTACAAAGCAATTTAAATTCTGCACGCTGAATAATACGTGCGTACTTCAGAAAAACTATGAACCGATTTTTTAATAAAGCAGGAAGGGGGAACAATAAGTATTTTTTTTTACAATGCATAAGTAATTTAAGACGACATAGCAATTTTGTTAATTTTAATTTAAATTAAAAATAATTATTACACGAAAAAGATTTAAAAGATTGCATGATACAAGCAAACATTTTTTATCCGCTTGAAAAACCTTTACCCTTTCCGTTTGTAAATTGTACCAACATTGATATTTCCTCAATGTTGGTACATGAGTACTGCTCTTCAGTACTGCTCCTCTGTACTGCTCTGAGTACAGAAGCAGTATTGCTCTGATGAAGAAGCAGTACTGCTCTGAGTACTGCTTCTTCATGAGTACTGCTCTTCAGAGAGGTCCTAAGTTTGCTTATACCAGTAATGATTCTAATGCATTTAATAATTTAATTCCCCCTGTGGAAAGTGCTCTTCTTAACGTGGCTCAGGACCATAGAGATCGTGGCCGTTTTGTCATGCATCGGTCTATTCTTGCGTTTCAAAATGAGAATAAGCTTAAAAATAAAAACAAACATTCTGGTTCAAATATTACTTTGAATAGTGAACTCGCGGAAATTAAAAATATCTAGATCTAATCCGGAACTTGTCATTTTATGTGCTGACAAGACTAAGCACCTTGTCTTACAAATAAAATTGGCAATGTAAATTTAATGCGGAAGTGTATTGAAGAGATAGAATGCATTCAGGACAAAAAATTCCCGATCAATAAGATTAATGCTTGAATCTCAAAACTTAAGAAGAAAGATCAATCATGCATAAGCATTGATTATGAAACACTTTCCAACTGAAATGCAATTTCATTTATAAAATTTTAAAATGTGATACATTCAGTGGTGATATCTTTTACATTATCACAGTACTACAGTAATTTATTATACTTAAATATTTAAAACTGTATCGAAATATAAATCATCAGATTCTCTATGGAAAATCAATGAATATTTCATTCATATAACTTGTATTCCAGACTCCAGAGCTAAATAATTTTGTGTGAAAAAAATTCAGCAATTCTTAAGTAACTCATCTTATAATCGCTTCAGATATTTGCATTCTACATAAGTTAAAATTAGGCTTCGTTGAAGAAATAATAAAAGTTTAGGGATCATTTAAAATCACAACTATTGTAATTGCGTAGGCACGCAATTTAGATACACAGATAATACACAGATACGCAGATAATATATATGTGTGTGTGTGTGTGTGTGTGTCTGTATTCAAAGTATTGGAATCGTGCCGAAGATCGGAACTCGAATTTTCGAAGGATCTACACGTTTTAGGACTTCTTGAACAGGAAAAATCTATTTTTAGGAATACGTCTGTGTGTGTAAGAGTGTATCTGTGTATGTTTTTGTGTGTCTGTGAGGATATCACATCCACTCTAAATGAAAAACTAATGGACCGAATTTCATAAAATTTGGTAGGTATGTTTTTTGTGGGAAATCCTGATGTTCATTAGATTATAGTACGATTCGTCATAAAAGAATCTGCGTTCTTTGCGAAATGGCCGGCAGAAATTGCCTTTATCCACTCTAGCGAAAAACTAATGGAACAAATTTAACAAAATTTGGTGTATAATATTTCAATGACCTAAAAGTGATTTATATACCAAATCTAACAAAATTTTGTACATAAATAATTTGTAGGTTATTCTAGTACGATTCGTGAAAAAGGAACAGACTAATTTTGCGAAATGGCCCTCAAAAATCTTTAAATATAAAAATAAAGGATTACGTGTGCTCTATATCAATTAAATTCCTATTTTATACGTGATTTTTGACAGCAAAAAGAATAAACCCATTACTCCAAGACTAGCCGTTCTTAAGATATTCTAGTTTTTCGCGTTTTCGCTACGCCACCTTTGACAATAAGTCCAGCTATCAAATGAGAACCAAATTTAAGTTTAACGTGCAAATTCAATGTCATTTAAAATACTTATGGCTGTTATTTTGTGCAGATAAATTCAAATTATTATTGAAGAAATAAAGAGAACGTGAATATGAGTCTGCAGGGAAAGACATGTGCTGCCCACATCAGAATTTTTAACAATATTACAACAATGATTTATAGAAGTGAAAGGGTATTATTTACAGGCCATTTCGAAAAAAATGTATGATCCATATTTAAAGATCCACCAAATTCTTGTAGAATAAAATGTTCAACAATTTTAAGCTGTGTACAAAATTTTAATTCTCTAGGACGTAGGAAAGCGCATTAAAAATGCCATCAAATAAGTATATCATGCAGAGTTATATGAAATTAAAAAAAAATTTGAAAAATTGTTATCTACCAAATTTATTTTAAAATGTCAAGCCTCTCACATATACAAAATGATTAATCTTTTGGAAAAATATCTATAAGATATCTCTTTTTTCTTTCTGGAAGATATTCCAAAAGTCAGAATTTAATTGAATTTGTTGTTTTCCATATATTAAATAATTTTTAATTAAAGAACTACTTAACATATTTTACTGAATTTTTTTTTATATTTTTTATGGGATAATGTGAATATTTTCTAAAAATTTGGAAGCAATTTGTGAATTTTAAATTTGCTTAAAACATGTTTGAAAAATTAGGGCCCATAGGGCTCAATGTATTTCATTTTTTCCACCCGGGTTCAATAAAAAACTAATTGGGTGATATTATTTATTTATATTCCCATAGGTCCCACAAATCGTCTGAAAAACATACTAAAATTTCATTCTGATAAAGTCATTTTTACGGTAGTTATCGTGCTAACGGACAGACAGACAGACAGACAGACAGAATGAACAAAGTCATAAACACTTTTCAACTTTGTTGTAAAGTGTTAAAAAATGTAGCGATCTTCCCCCCAATGTTAAATCTGCTATTTTCCGCACATCTCAACAACTCCCAAAGATCTTTGATCAAATGAAACTTCATAAACCTAATCATCCTATGCGTCTCATTGTTTCTAAATGTTGTGGACCTACTTATTTTTGAAAAATATCTCTTGCCTTCTTCTTAAAACTTTTTTTTAATAACCATAAATTTTCGATCAGTTCAACTGAAAATTTCATTAATATTTTATACAAAACTAAATTTAAATATAATAGTACCTTGCATAGTTTTGATGCTGTTTCTTTATTTCCTAGTATACCCGTTGACATTTCTATTAAATTTTTATCAAAAAACTACATAATCATAATTTTAAAACTCCCTACTATCGACGCAATAACTTCTGGTTTGAATATTCATGCGGAGACAAATTATTTTGGTTTCCATGATGCTATTTATTTTCAAACCTGTGGTGCCCCTATATGTAGCCCTTTATTCGGTATTTTAGCCGAGGCGGTTTGGCAGGAACTCGTGAATGAGATGTTGCCCTTTTTATCCAACCCCCCTCTCTTTGGAGTCGTTTTGTGGATGATGTGTTTATTGTTTGGGATAGGGATTTAGAAGTCTTTCTTTTCTTTTGTCTAAAGGTAATGATTTTTATCCTTCTATCAATTTTACTGTCGAACATGAAACTAATATTTCATTGCCTTTTCTTGATGTACTGGTCACGCGTTTTGCTATTGGTTTTCAACCCTAGATTTTCCGTAAACTTTCTTTTATTAATTCTTGTATTCCTGCTAATTCTTTCGATCCTCTTTCCTCTAAAAAAGCTTCTTTTTATACTTATTTTAATCGCGCTTTTAATGTTTATTCATCTATCTCTGCTTTAAGTGATGAAATTGATTTTATTTTTGGCATTGGCCGTGAAGCTGCCTACTCCTTTGAGTTTATTTATAAGGGGTTTTCCAAGTTCGCCGTAAATATACACTTTTTGATACTAAACTTATTGCCTCTAAAGATCGTTTGACTTATAGGTCTAGTTTTTCATACAATCCTCGGATTTTCTGCCCCTTTATCCATTTTTGTTCTGAGTTTGGTTTCAGACCTGCACATTCTAATATTTCTTCTTTATTTAACCGTATACGGTCTGACAAACTGGATGATAAGGATGACGTTAAAAGCTTTGCTGGAGTGTATGTTGTTCACCTGTTGTCCACCGATGGTAATTTTAAATGTTACATTGGAAGTACTAAACGCACTGTTGGCATCCGTTTAGCAGAACATGCTCGGGATGTCAGTGATATTAAACTTTCTGCGGCTCTTGCTCAGTTTGTCGTTAAAGATAATTTTCAGCCTCTGTTTGAAAAACTTTCCTTTTGATGCGCTATAATAACCCTCGTGATATTCTCCTTTTAGAATCCGTTTTTATTAACACTTTACAACAAAGTTGAAAAGTGTTTATGACTTTGTTCATTCTGTCTGTCTGTCTGTCTGTCTGTCTGTTAGCACGATAACTGCCGTAAAAATGACTTAATCAAAATGAAATTCTAGTATGTTGTTCAGACGGTCTGTAGAACCTATGGAAATATAAATGAATAATATCACCCAATTAGTTCTGGATTGAACCCGCTTTGAAAAAATGAAATACATTGAGCCCTATGGGACCTAATTTTTCAAACAATTTTTAAGCGGATTTAAAACTCAGAAATTGCTTCAAAGATTTTAGGTAATATTCAAATTGTACCATAAAATGTATAAAAAAAATTCAGCGAAATATATTCAGTAGTTTTTTAAATTAAAATAAAAATAATAATTACACCTCTTATATGAAACGATCACGTGACCATGATATGAAAATGTCACATGAACCACTTCAAAATGATATATGGCATCCATCTTGTTTCAAAATCGTGATTTTTTAACTTCTTTTTAATTCATATTGAGTGTTGTATCCGTCCTAAAACTACTTTATTTTTGCTTAAATTCTGTGCATCTATATACTGAAACTACGCTAATACAATATATTTGTGTTTAAATGATTATCCAAATTTGATTATTTCTACAACGAAGCTTATTTTTCACTTATGTAAAATGTAAACAGTAAAATATGTAAAATGAGTTGTATTAGAATTGCTGTATTTCTTTAACACAAAATAATTTAGCCCATGGAGTCTGCACGGCTGATATGAATGAAATATTAATTGATTTTATAAAGAGAAGGACGATTTTTTTCGATGAAGTTTCAAGCATAGAGTTTAATTACTTGTAGCTCCATGGTCTTAATTTTTAAATCAAATAAATTATTATAGTATTGTGATGAATAAAATGAATGGGAGAAAGTTATGAATGAAATGCTGTTTTTATAGAGTGATCCAGCGTGTTATTTTTTCTATGACGTCATTTGAATTAATTTCAGTTGTTTTCGATAAAGTTTTCAAATATAATAAATTATCGTAGTATTATGATAGTTTTAAAAATATTACCGTTGAATGTATCACATTCTAAAGGTATTTAAACCACGATAACTGCCGTAAAAATGACTTAATCAAAATGAAATTCTAGTATGTTGTTCAGACGGTCTGTAGGACCTATGGGAATATAAATGAATAATATCACCCAATTAGTTTTGGATTGAACCCGGGTTGAAAAAATGAAATACATTGAGCCCTATGGGACCTAATTGTTCAAGCATTTCTTAAGCGGATTTAAAATTCACAAATTGCTTCGAAATTTTTAGGCAATATTCAAATTGTTCCATAAAATATATAAAAAAAAATTCAACGAAATATATTCAGTAGTTTTTTAAATAAAAATTAAAATAATAATTACACCTCCTATATGAAGCGATCACGTGACCATGATATGAAACGATCACGTGACATACCTCAAAATGATATATGGCATCCATCTTGTCTCAAAATCATGATTTTTAAAGTTCTTTTTAATTCATATTGAGTGTTGTATCCGTCCTAAAACTGCTTTATTTTTGCCCAAATTCTGTGCATCTACATACTGAAACAACGCAATGACAATATATTTGTGTTTAAATGCTCATCCCAAATTTGATTATTTCTACAACTAAGCCTATTTTTCACCTATGTAAAATGTAAACAGCAAAATATGTAGAATGAGTTGTATTAGAATAGCTGTAATTCTTTAACACAAAATCATTTAGTCCATGGAGTCTGCTTAGCTGATATGAATGAAATATTCAATGATTTTAGAAAGAGAAGGACGATATTTTTCGATGAAGTTTCACGCATATAGTTTAATTACTTGTAGTTCCATGGTCTTAATTTTTAAATAAAATAAATTATAGAATTGTGATGAATGACATGAATGGGGGAATTATTTATGAATGAAATGTTGCTTTTATAGAGAGAGCCAGGCGTGTTATTTTTTCTATGACGACATTTGAATAGATTTCAGTTGTTTTCGATGAAGTTTTCAAATATAATAAATTATTGTAGAATTATGATAATTCTAAAATTATTAACGAGGAATGTATCACATTTTAGAGATGTTTAAACCAGGCAATTTATACTTTAATGCTGTCATTTGAATGAAGTTAATTTTTTTTTATGAAGGTTTAAGATTTCAAATATAATAAATTAATGTAGTATTGTGATAAGTTTTAAAATATTACCGAGGAATGTATTGCAATTTAGACATGTTTAAATAAAATTGCATTGAAGTTGGAAAGTGTTTCATAATCAATGCTTCAAGCATGATTGATCTTACTGTTTTATTGTTGTTTAGAAAGAATTTACGATCACCCTTTATATTTAATCGTTCAAAGTAGGGATGTTTTATGTATTTATATGTTTCCAATATTTTTTATCAACTACTGAAAATTGTTTTGAATGGTTTTGTGATTATCCCTTTCACCCTAGCTTGTGCCGGCATCCACTAAATGCGTCGCAATTGGATAGCGACATTTGGAGTAACAATACTCGAATTAAACACCACGCCTTTAACTATCGCACAAGAAAAAATTCTTGACATGAGCAAAGTGTATTTTGTTTTCAACCTTTTTGTGGAGTATCATCGTTAAAAGTAAATTAATTAACTTGTGCGGTTTGTGTACATTAATAGCACGACGACCCATTTATCGGTAAAGTACTGATAGCTAGCCCCGTCGTTACGAAAGGGTTAAACTCTTCATATGTAACAAACAACAAAAATGAAAAATTGCATTCGGGTTTGAGTTTACCTTGCAGTAAATAAAATCATTTTGTACAGTCGATAAAGTAAAACTTAGATAATATTTCCTTATTAGTCTCATCAATCTTTTAATGTTTTACATTTTGAATTGTTGGATTTAGATAACGTTCACATGTCATATGTTTCTATATTCTTTAAACTCCTTAGGTTAATAAAAAAATTACAAATTCTAAAAGCATTTTAGTTACCACTATTTGAAATATAACAAAATAAATATTAAAATACCATGCAGAAAGTGACTAACCCCAATTAAATATCCTAATATTAAAACCCAATTCGCGAAAGTACTTCCAGAATTTAATTTTCCCGAGACAGACTGGTAATAAGTATATGTACCAAATTCATACGTCGTTATAAAGTCGTCAGGAAGTACTTTCAGATCTTATTTCTTAATAAAATGGGTCAAGTTAATTAGATTTCTTTTTCATTTTGTCTGTCTCAGCCCACTTTTCAAAAGTCATGGAATTATTTCCCGACGTTCCAAGTCCAATATTCATGAAAATTACTTAGAAGTTAATGCAATCAGTAAAGTGCTTAATCTGAAGTTTAGTAAGTAAGCTAGAAATATATGTTTCGGTCTGGTTAGTAATTTATTTTGATGCACTTCTTCAATCAATTAGAGTCATGCTTTATTTTATGTTTATTCATTAAAAAATCTGATGTGGGCAACACATGACTTTCCCTATATAATGTAATGAATTTACTATTTTTACAGTAAAAAATAAGTTTTTCTTATAGTAGATACTAATATTATTTCCAAGATACTGAATTTTCGACAATTAGTCGCCATTTTCATTGATTTATCGTCATTTTTATCCTTTTGGCGAGATTTTCGTTAACTTGGCAACATTTCAAAAAGTCACCAAGTTTTCGACATTCCGCCAAATTCGTCGCCAAAATCTCGCCAAGCGAAGAAATAAGTCACTCCTACAGCAGGCAAATGACTATTGGCTTTCAAATAAAAACGTATTACTCAAAGAATCTTTTCTCATGAATGGAACAAGCTAGATCCACGAGAATGATGTCACCTAATTTATCGTATGGAATCGTATTACATATGGAAAGTGAACATGTTTCTTAATAGGAAATATTTTTTTATTATTTTATATGACTTTTTGATAATTTTTTTGAAAAATGTGCAATATCTCGAGAACGGTTCATGTTACCGTTCTAAGATTTATGCCAATCGTTTTCAAATGAAAAATTACATAAGAAATGTCTATTTGCGTAACTTTATTAGTGATTTTGATTTTTTGACGATTTTTTCAAAATTTTATTCGAAAATTTAGGGGAGTTCTGAACATTCGATTGCGTAAAAAAACAATAGGCTTCCAGTGTTTTCGGATTGTGATTTTTGTACCATATTTGGTTCGAATCGGTCCATTCGTTCATCAGTTATCGTCTCCACAGACTCACTGACACACACACACACGCACACACACACACACACACACACACACACACAGAGATCACTTCAAAAATGCTTGATTCGTGATAAGGGATGCTTAAAACGTGCTCTCCCGTCGAAAACTCGAATTCGAGCACCGTCACAATACTTTCCTTATACATTATGTATATAAGGAAAGTACAAAGAAAAACTTTTGGAATCCGAAAATTAAAATCCTCATTACTAAAAGCATAAGTCGAAAATGTTAAGGTTTCAACTGAATTCCTTAAGTAAAGAACTTTGCCAGCATAAATGAGATAGGTTAGCTACTCTATCAAAAGCATATAATTATCTCTCAGCAGATACATTCTCACGTGACATATATAGACATAGCCAATTCGAATTTAAAATTAAACGGAAAACCAAAGAGAAATGACATAGTGAAACTAATAGCTAGAGATTTCAAAGCAATTCGTCCATATCACCAAAAAGTAACGGATCGTGCAAGACTATGATATTTATCAGCAAATAACAAAATAAATGACGGAAAATTAAAATTGGAATTTTATGGAGATACTGCTTTTAAACTATCGTCCTTGGTATATCATGATGTGTAGAATTATTAATTAATATTTTGAAAAGTTTTACAATGTGTGCTGTGTGATAATGATTTAGCACACCCAAAAACATATTTGTTTTATAACGAAAGTAATGTTTTGTTTCTGTCTGAAAAAAAGAAATATAGTTAAATATTATTATATAAGTTGTACATCTATTAGTAGGTTGACTACGCTCCACTAATGATTGAGAAAGGCGAAAAATAAAAGCGTGCAAATATTTATATTCCAATAAAAAAAATAAAAAAGGAAAATTAATTACTGGTTTCTATCTGAAATAAAAAAAATATTTCCATGTATTCAAAAAATAAAGAAATAGCACAATTGTTTTTATTTCCCTTCTCAGGCGATTTGTTCAGTTGAGTCACAGGGGGGAGGGAGAGAGTGAGTATTGTTCCCACCTGTTGTAGGCTGCGCAAGACCAGACTCATTGCAGATTTTGATATGCTATGAGACGTGCTATGATTTTAAATTGATCAATATACGAGGTTCAAGAATTTATTGGCAGAATGTGGTGAACGAAAAAAGCAGTTGTGGGTGAGCAGTGGTAGAAAAAGTATGACGAAAATTTAAGAGTGAGAGAAGAATTTGGCTCTGGAAAATTATTGTGTTCTACTTTAAAAAAGATACATCTTTAGATTTCCCTACGGCTTTCAAAGCTCCGTGGAAAAAACTGACTTTGAGTTGCCGATAACCGAAAATTATTTTTATGATATAGTGCAATGTAAACTGCTCCAAATGAATTCTGGTTTTGAGACCACTCCGTGTCTTCCACTTGTCCAGCAAATCGAATTTAATTTGAGGCAAATCTGCTATTCTTCTGCGGCTGATTCACTCTCTGATGGCATTCATTATTTGGTGATTGAATTGCAGTTTCTGGTGAAGACTTCGTTTTATGTCATACCAACTTCAAAGTTGGATTTTCACAGTGAGTTTGTCCCGACGATATGAATTAATGGAATCCGGTTTCGTATCGACCAACGCCTACGAAATTAGTGCCAGATACTGGAAAAATTGTTGCAGGGGTGTTGAAGGACAGTTTTCGAATGGAATTTTGCGTTTGAAATTTTAAGGGTAAATGGAGCGCGGTGCCCTAGTTCTTGTTTTCATCCGTTGGATGTGTTTGTGCCATCGGAAGAGTTGAAGCAGCTTCTATTTTATCCAGCCTCTGTTATGGCGGCCAGGCATTCTTCGTGTGATTTTTACTTCGAGGTTCGTGAAGTTTTACATGAATCAGGTTCTGCATTGACACAAGAACTGTGTACAGTGTAAAGTGCCCATTCCAAGTTTAAGGAATTGTGTCCAGTTTTTGACACTTTACAAGATAGTTAAAAAATATTTATGACTTTGTACATTCTGTCTGGCTGTCTATCTGTCTGTCTGTTAACGTGCTAACTACCGTAAAAATGACTTTTTCAAAATGAAATTTCAGTATGTTGTTTAGACGGTCAGTGGGACATACGGGACTATAAATGAATAATACCACCCAATCAGTTCTGGATTGAACCCGGGTTTAAAAAAATGAAATATATTGAACCCTATGAGACTTAATTTTTCAAGCATTTTTTAAGTGAATTTAAAATTCACAAATTGCTTCAAAAGTTTCAGGAAATATTCAAATTATCTTATAAAATACGTAAAAAAATTTCAGTAAAATATATTCGGTATTATTTTAAATAAAAATTAAAATAACAGTTACACCCTTTATATGAAGAAATCACATTACCATTTTATGAAGAGATCACGTGATCCACTTAAAAATAAAATATGGCATCCATCTTGTGTCAGAATCGTGATTTTAAAAATTCTTTTTAATTTATATTTACTGTTCTATCCGTCCTAAAACCGCTTTATTTTAGCTTAATTTCTGTTCAACTGTATTCTAAAACAACACAATTACAATATATTTGAGTTTAAATGATCATCAAAGTTTGGTTATTTTTACAAAGAAGCCTCAATTTTCACTTATTGAGAATGTAAACAGATTAGGCTGTAAAATTAGTTTTATAAGAATTGCCGAATTTCTTTAACGCAAAATGATTTTGTTCTGGAGTCTGCAATATAGATGATATAAACGAAACATTCATTGATTTTATATAGAGAAACAGTTGATTTACTGGCAGACTTTTTCGATGAAATTTTATGCATAGAGATAAATTACTTTTACCTCCATGGTTTTAAGTTTTTAAGTAGAATAACATATTGCAGTACTGTGATGAATGAAATAAAAATGTATGAATGAAATATTTACTGCTTTTACACAGAGAGCCAGGCGATTTATATTTCGATGACGTCTTGTGAATCAAGTTCGTTTTTTCGATGATGTTTTAAATTTTCAAATATAATTAATTATTGCAGTATTGTGATAATTGTAAAAATATTACCACTGAATGTATCGCATTTCAGAGATTTTTAAATGAAATTAGAGTTGGAAAATGTTTCATAATCAATGCTTTATGCATGATTGATCTTTCTTGTTTTTTATATCCCAATGCCGGGATTGGAATTGAACATACTGTGGGGAAAGTGCTTTGTAAACTATTGTTCTCCATAAATTTATTTACTCTGTGTATTTGAGGTAAGGAGCAGAAGATAAGCTCCAAATTAAGTCATAAAATTTCTTATTCTGTGTACTTAGTGTTCGTGTTGTTGGAATGTCACATCGATAATGGGAAATTAAGTAATCAATATTTGCTTAACGTATAAAAATTGAGAAATCTATAAGTAATTTTGTATTGTATAAATTGTTCTACTATAAATGAGTAAAATGTTATATTTTTAGAACTTTGAAATGTGTATAATTAACCATACTGACTGTATTTACTGTATTGATGTATATTGTGCCAGTCGTATCATTGTATTTTTTCGTAGGGGTGAATTTTATTACTACACCAACCGAGTGGTTTCTGGAGTTGTTGCAAAAATCACGCGTATGTGTACTAACCACTTAAAATGTTTTTATCACTGGCTAAATTATGTCTTACATGGCTGACTATCATTTTTCATAATAAATAATGTTGTTACGAATTCAATATGTGATTTCTTTACAAAGCCGATGTCACAGCTGTATATTCTTTCTCGATGCCATGTATTTATTCTCTCTCTCGTAAATTGCTTTACGTGTCCCATTCAAGAGAAAAGGTGCGACTTTAAGCAGCGAGGTTTCACTGCCAAATAATACACCACATTCCTGTTATTTCACATGATATTAATTAAATACCACTGAGATTTTTATTTATAGTTTGCACGTGAGTAAAAACAAATTATTTTACTTGTTAAATAATTTCATTTTAACAATCACTGTAAAGGCAAAATAAAAACAATCTGATGTGGGCAACACATGACTTTCCTTATATAATGCAATGAATTTACTACTTTTACAGTTAAAAAAATATCATTCTTATAATAGATACTTATATTCTTTCCAAGATATTAAATTTCCTTCAATAAATAGTGATTTTCATTGATTTGGCGTCATTTCTATCCATTTGGCGAGATTTTTGTTAATTTGGCAACAATTAAAAATGTCGCCAAGTTGGCGACATTCCGCCAAATTTGTCGCCAAAATATCGCCAAGCGTTATGGATGAAGAAATAAGTTATTATTACAGCAGATAAAGGACTATTGGCATTCAAATACAAAAATATTACTCAAAGTATCTTTTTTCATGAATGGAACGAGCTAGTTCAACGAAAATGATGTCACCAAATTTATCGCATGGTATTACATATGAAAAGTGAACATGTTTCTCAATAGGCAATACTTTTTTTTATTTTATATGACTTTTTGATAATTTTTTTGAAAAATGTGCAATATCTCGAGAATGGTTCATCTGAGCATTTTAAAATTTATGTCAATCGTTTTCTAATAAAAAATTACGTGAGAAATATCTATTTGCGCAACTTTATTAGTGGTTTTGATTTTTGACGCTTTTTTTCAAAATTTCCCTTGAAAATTTAGGGGGGTTCTGAACATTCGATTGCGTATAAAAACAATAAGCTTCCAGTGTTTACGGATTGTGATTTTTGTACCAAATTTCGTTCAAATCGGTCCATTCGTTCGTCAGTTATCGTCTCCACAGACTCACTGACACACACACACACACACACACACACACATACTTTCACACGCACGCACACACACACACACACAGACATCACTTCCAAAATGTTTGATTCGTGATCACGGATGCTTGAAACCTGCTCTCCCGTCGAAAACTCGAATTCGAATTTTCGACTCCGTCACAATACTTTCCTTATACATTATGTATATAAGGAAAGTAAAAATTTGATCTTTGGGTAAGTCATTATGCCATCTCAAGGCCGATGATAGTTTTGTCAGTCTAATTTGGGTTACTAAACGTCTTCCTCATCTTTGGCATCATTTTCTATCAATTCGTCAATTAAAGTATTTATAAAATTTAAACGAAATTTTGTAGGCATTTTCTTTAAATACTGTGAATTTAAAGGTCAAAATTGTGTATACATTCTATTAGGATAAAAATTACTCTTAAACTAATACTAATAAGTTAAAAAAACACTGTGCAAATGATTAGGAGAATTTGTGCAACCTATTAAGCACTAATAGAGAAAGCACCAATACAGCATACAGCAATTTCTAGGATAAGCTGGTTCCCCTTTACCAGTGCTACATAGTTACCAAGCTCAAAGGGGAAATGGGCACAAATTGAAGACGCAGATGGGGCATATTCACCCAAGTAGGGGATTAAGAATCCACATGAGAGATGCAACCAAAAAGTAGAATGAAGAAAATCCCAGCCAATCTGAACCATGGAAAATGGGATCCGTCCTTAAAACAGCCTATGTTGCACTATAAAACGCAGACCGCAACATATTATTTCTGACCCAAGGAAAACTTTCAAGCCTCGTGCATTGAGATTTCGCTTACCTGGTCGGCCTAGTTTAACCAAAATTTCGACTATAGATGGTGCCACAGAGCAGCTTTGGTAATACTGTAAGCCATCCGTTGTAAACACATACCTCGTGTTCCACTGAGAAGAAATGAAGCTACGATGAGCTATGGGTACTTGCAGTCGAAACTTAACTTTGTCTTCGGGAGCTGTGCTATACCCAGTAAACTTTCTCCTTCTCTTGAACCTATCCACAACCAAACCTTTTCCTTTACTCTTCTTAATAATAATTCTGTTGACATCCATCGGCCAAGGGATTGCACATCACGCCTACAAGTCATACAATCGTCCAATTAGCAAAGATCATTGGTAAAATGGAGAGCTTAATCATCGCTTTACTATAAATACATTTGCTAAAGGAACTTCAATGCGATGATTCGAAGTGGAGATGCGAGGGTTCTTCCTTCCTCAGGTGACTCGAAAAGCAAGCTCCTTGGATCCTTGGAGGTTGCATTGTTACTCTCTTCTTATTAATCGTGTTCGATGTTCTCTTATCTTTTGTATAATGGGTTTTTAACGTGAAATAAACCTTAGGACTCAGTGTACGAAATTAGTCATGAAATACATTTTGCAACGAAAAAGACACCACATTGTTACGGATATCCAACAAGACACCATTGTTATCATTTGAAGACCTTAGTCACTTGTGTGAGACCAGATTTTGAATAAGATTTAGCGGAGACGGTTTTATGTTTTTTATTTACGATGTCTGTGATCTTTAACAATAACAGCAGACGTAACGATGTCAGATTTTACAGCACTTTGACCCAAGAGATCAATCAGATCATAAACCTTATAGGTTACATATGCTCACTAGAATAGTTAAAAACGTTGACCAATTATGCAAGATGTCTGAGCGCATTGCTCGAAGGTGAGCCAATGGTAGCGTAGGAGACGTTACAGACCCCAGACAAAGGAGGCGACAACCGAAGGTTCTAGATTGATATTCAGAACTTCTACGACAGATTTCACTATGGCTGTTACGAGATATTTCACGATGAATTCGACTATTCAATAGCAATTTTTCATACAGAGATGCAGCAGAGAAGTATTTCGCAAGTTTTGCAGACATAGTGTTCCGCTGAGGTTCCACAGAAATGTCCAATGGCCTGATATACAGAATATCAACGGCAGATGCCAGATCAACTGCGGTACAATTGGTAGTGCCACGCCCTGAGTTGGTACCAGTACAAAATACTCTGATGTAAGATCTTTGATCAATGTCCCAAGACAGACTTGAAGGTACGTGTTCCTCAATTATTGTTGACGATCATAAATGCAATTTAGGCATTTTAATTAACTGGTCTCACATTTGCTCTCTTCGACGCAATTTATATGAATAATTGCTGTAATTAAATTAATAAGTAATCTATGTTATTAATAAATTATTTTACTTTAAATTTAAAATGGTGCAATTAATTGTAGTAGTATGTTAATAAATATTATATTCCAGGACTCGCCCTAAAGATTAATATGGTGGATTAACGCGGTATTTCATGTTACAACGCAATGTAATTAATTAACTTCAATGAACTTCAAAGTTTGTCTTTTAGCTTCACCACAACTTGACCTTTGAATCACATCAGGTAACCATAGACGAATTTGGCTAAATATTACCAACTTGGTCCATTTAAGGATTTTAGGAGACTTCTCGAATTTTGTAGATTGGGTAGGAACTTCACGGTTTTTCATAGAACTTTAGAAAGTACATTCTTATTCTTTGACCCAGATCGTCCAACTTATCTGACGGTCCGGGTCAAAAAATAAGGTATCTGCTTGGACGGCCCGGACAGTGTCACACAATTTGGACCGGAACCCAGTGGGGATGACATTCACAGGGATAGTACCGTCCTTACCCTACCACCACATGTAGACATGGAAGGGAATGTAGACCCACATATTTAACGTGCCCGTACTCCGCGGGAACACGAAGACAGTTGTGTCAGAGCTTGGAATCGAACTCTGGTCGTCCTAGTGCAATTCCCGAGCGCTATCCACTGGGCTCTGCTACTGCACAGAAGATATATTAGCTCACCATTGTCCAGTTGGGATTAATTAAAAAATGAAGTTTTAGATTTACAACAATTGTGTATAGCATCTCCGCTGTACGCCAACATGCGCTTATAGTTTGCATATATCATACGATTGCCAGTTGCAGTGACTGCAAACGTTTATTTTCGAAAACTTTGTGGTTTCTGGTCTAATTCGAACTAGATTAACTGGATTCTAATAATCCATGCAGACTCTTTGATTTTCTGAAAAAATCTAAACATATCCTTAAGTACCTAGTACTATCGTGTTACACAACACACACATCAATACTTTTTGTTCGAAATATTGCTCATAATTATGTAAATATTGAGTCAAACATTTTGTTTCTTATACATGAGTATTAGTGCACTTCACACAGAATTGAAAGAGGTTTATGAGCTCAAAATATATCCCATTGTTTAATAGGATCAGCTTCACTGAATTGTGTACTTAACCATTAATAGATAAATACTAGCCGAATACCTGTTGAAAATCAACGGTCTCACAATAAGCAACACCTGAATAACATAAATTTGTGAATAATTCATGTTTCCCATTTTTTCTTAAAATCGAAAATTTTGGTGTGCGGAACCCCCTAAGGAAGAAAATATTAGAAAACTGGAATTACTCACTTTCTTCCTTTTGAACTATTTACCCGCACACCAAATTTGAGGTCTCCATCTCATACTGAAGCATGTAATTTTATCATTCCCTCTTTCGAACGTTTTCAGGTGTAGCACCCTCTTAAATGAATATGAATTAAAAACTCTATTCGTCTTGGGTTTCTTATTAAATGTTTAGCCTATATATCAAATTTAAAGCCTCTATTAAATTTTAAATTAGATGTTTCTCATTTATTTAGCAAATCGAACATTCTGGTGTGTGACACCCCCTAAAGTATCAAATATTGGAAATCTGAAATTGCACACTTTCTGCCTTTCGAACGACATCACCATACACCAAATTCGAAGTCTCTATCTCATCGCAAGCATGTTTTCCTATCATTTCACTTTTCGAACGTTTTGGTGTGCAGAACCCCTGAAAATTACAAATATCGGAAATTTTCCATAGCACACTTTCTTTCTTTTGAACTATCTGCCTATATACCAAATTTGAAGTTTCTATTCCATTGCAAATCATATTTTTACTATCATTTTATTTTTCGAATGTTTTTGTGTGGATTAGCCACCTCCCTAAAATTAACAATTTTAAAAAATTCTATTATTTTGTTTTTTATCGGATGATTTCCCCATATACCAAATATCAAGCCTCTATTACATTTTTAAAGGAGGCGTTTCTCATTTCTTCGGAAAATCGAACATTCGGGTTTTTAGCACTCCCCTAAAGTAGAAAATATCTAAAAACAGAAATTGCACATGCTCTTCCTTTCGAACTATCTACCCGTGAACTAAATTTGAAGTCTCTATCGTATCTCGAAGCATGGTTTCTCGTCATTTCAACTTTCGAACGTTTTTCTCTGGATCACCCCCTTAAACGATCATTTAAAAAAAACTCTTTCGTCTTGAGTGTTTTCAATAAATGCCCATACACTGAATTTCAAGCCTCTATCAAATTTTTAAGCAGGCGTTTCTCATTTGTTTGGCAAATCGAACATTTCAGTTCGCGGCACTCCCTAGAATAGCAAATATTGAAATCTGAAATTACACACTTTCTTCCTTTCGAACGGTTTTACCCAAACACTAAATTTATATTCTCTATCTCATCGTAACGCATGCTTTCCTGTCATTTCACTTTTCGAACATTTTGGTGTGTTGGTGTGGATTCACCCCCTCTAGAGAACGTTTTATTCGATTTTTCCAGGGATTTTTATTGAGCGACCGAGCCGTGCACCAAATTGC
The DNA here is from genome assembly GCA_951213105.1 of Amaurobius ferox. Taxonomy (NCBI): domain Eukaryota; kingdom Metazoa; phylum Arthropoda; class Arachnida; order Araneae; family Amaurobiidae; genus Amaurobius; species Amaurobius ferox. The sequence continues at coordinate 33,198,276 of OX578143.1, forward strand.
AAGTCTCTATCTATCCGGGAAGTGCCTAGAAAAAGCGTGACAGACGGGCACTTGGCAATTAGTATGTGTCAGTTACCTGACAACTAACCGTAAACAATGTATAAATGATAAAATGGTATAAATGAGAAACATATATAAGGTGCGTTATTAGTGCTATAAAATTATTAGTGCTATATAAAATTTATGTTTATACCCTTATGTATATGTGTATTAAACGCTGAATTATCTATAGAGTAATTCAAATAATTTTAGAGGATATATCTAACATAAGAATTTATCAACAATTCCTGAATTGAAGTAAAATACTCAGAAAGTAGTGACTGATTCTATTTTTGAGTAACATCTGGGTCAAGTTAATTATGTCCCTTTCAGTTCTTCCGAAACCCACTTTTCAAGCTTGGAAGTTATTTTCCGTCGTTCTTAGTTCAATATTCTCTGTAACTGCTTTGGAATAAATAGGGATATCATATACTAGGATAATAGGATTTATTCTATTACTAAGGAATGTATACTGAGTGAAATTTCAACGCATAGAAAAGCTTGTTTGATTTGCATGAAAATATGCATGGAAGAACTTTAAGGCCTATGCAAATGAGTAGTAATCCTTCAGATTAGCAATCCTGAAGGTTCATGGCAGTTCTGTCAAAACGGTAGCTGGTTTAAAGCCAGACCAGTCAAGATGTTGTTTAGTCCATTTCAACGATAAGAGCTTGCAATGTAGTCCCAGTAGCTCAACGGTAGGGAGTCGGCTGGCAAGTTCGGAGATTCACGGTTCGATTCCATGATTGGGGCAGCAAGGATCTTTACAATGCCGCCCGAACAAATTTACCCTGTAGGTTAGTGCAAAGATATCGGAGGTCTGAAAGTATCCCTAGTACTACTAGTACGGATTCAGCAGACTTTGGCAGATTGAGCTTCGATTTCAAATTGAGAGGATAACGACTATAGAGAATACTATCCTGGGTAAATATAGTAGTAGCAAGAGACTAACTTGAGGTAAAAATAGCAGGAGGTGGTCAGTCATATTGTCCATTGCCCGCTAATCTGACATAAGAGGGTGGAGAATGCAGAGTCCATTTCGACGATAAGAGCTTGCAATTTGGTCCCAGTAGCTCAACGGTAGAGCGTCGGTTGTCCAGTTCGGAGATCCAGTGTAAGATTCTCGGTTAGGACAGCAAGGTTCTTAACAATGTGACATAGACGATATAAATATTTTTATCTAGCAACTACCTTTCGTAAAACATATTCTGAATACAACTTGCTTATGAATGGCATATTGTTTAAAATTTCTAGAATCCGCATTTGACTAATGAACATTAAGATAGGGTAGATAATTGGCTTGTCTAAGGCTGGGAGATCAAGTCGACATATAATAGATATATATACACACACACACATATATATATATATATATGTCAAACATGTATATATATATATACATGTACAAAGGACTGAAAACATCAAAAATCACGAAGTTAGAAGATAATATTACAAAGCGGTTCAGCATCAATCACTACAGAACCGCAGACACTGAGACTGAATTTCAGATCGCTTTGAGAACCGGAACAGATTGGGATTTTGATTAACAACTGGCCAAAAAGAAAAAAAGAGGAATTCCCTGTACTTAAGAGTTGGATTTTAATAATGCAACAGCGGAAATGGAAATTACTCTTTTAGCACCCGCCCCCCTAATAAAATAAGATGAAGAAGAGGAAAGTAAAATTAAAAATCTGATGAGGGGAGCACGTGACTTTCCCTGCAGAATCAAATTCATTTTTTCTTTATGGCTTTAATAATTCATTAAATTGAGTTTAATTGCACAATATAACACTAAATTTGCATTTTTAATTCAATTTCTGTTTTTATTAGGTAATTGGGCATTTTTCAAAATTTAGCCAGAGCAATTTAGCCAGCAATTTAGCCAGAGTGGATACATGTCATTTTTACGGGTCATTTCGCAAAACAATGCGAGTTCTGTTTTTACGAATCATACCAAAACTAATCAGCACCAGGGTCATACCCATGTGATTTATCTATTAAATTTTATGAAATTCGGTCCATAAGTTTTTGAGTTAGCGTGGATACATACATAGCACAGACAGACGCACAGACAGACACACAGGCGCACACAGAGACGTCACGCTGAAAATAGTTTTTTGGTATTCTAGAGGTCTCGAAACGTGTAGATCCGTCGAATACTCGAGTTGTGATTTTCGGCATGATTCCAACACTTTCCCTATACATTACCATGTATTGCAGGGAAAGTAAAAGTGGTAATAAAATAAGAGTAAATACGAATTTAATAGTAGATCGCAGCATATTCCGGGACCGGAACGAGAACGACCATATTCTGGGACATATATTCCGGGGCATATTCCGACCATATTCCGACCATATTCTACAGCATATTCCAGGACTGGAACAATCCAGTCAGAAAAGGGCAATTCCATTAACAAAGATTTGGATTTTAATGACGCATTAACGAAAATCGAAATTTAACCTATAGGCTACTCGAAATAAATATTTAGAATATGGAAGTACAATTCAAAATGGTAATTATTAAAGATGTAAAAATAGACCACATCATATGCCGAATTAGACTAGAAATTTTATTGACAGCCAGCCAAAAAAAAATTCCTTCTGAAAGAATTGGCTTTTAATTGCCATGCATTGTAGGAATGTAAAACTACATGTTCATAGTCGTCAACGGTGGACAAGGACTTCAAATTAAACTACATTGTTCTATATGTGATTTTACTCAGACAAAATTTTTATGCAATAGAATAATATTCATGTACTTTTTATCCCCATTCATCGGTCTTACCAATTAATTATTCATAGTGACAGTTTTTACACTGCAGATTTGTGGGAGCTTATTAGTTTTGTTTTTTATTTAAAATCAGAGTGGCATTTTGGAACAAACCCATAAATCTTTTCAATGAAGGTTGAAATGAACAATGTACTTGGCCGATGTAATATTAAATCCATCACTCTCTGAATGAAATATGTTCAAAAGGACTTATATTTAGTATCTCAATGTTAAGTTTTAAGTATTAAAAGTCTTGAGAATTGTTTTGATTTGTGCCATGTAGTAAATTATTACTATATTTACTATGTTAAGGATGAAGCTAATAAATGACAGATAAAAATGCTAACAGTTTTTGAAAAATGACGTTCATGACTCTTCAAGTAGAAACTTTAATAAGGACAATTAAATTTTTTATAAATATATTTTTTCGGATTTTTCAAAATTTATTTCATTTCACATATGAAAGTACAAAACTATCTAAGAATATACTAGGTCAAAGCTATTCCTGATATTTTCAATTTATAAAAAACAATGAAATATGTATTACTAAACAAGAAATATCAATCATGTGCAAAGCATTGATTATGAAACATATTCCAACATCAATGCAATTTTATTTAAACATCTCTAAAATGCGATACATTCTTCGATAATAGTTTTAAAATTATCACTATACTACTTTAATAATATAAAACTAAGAACTTTAAAATTATCACTACTTTAAAACTATCACTACTTTATAACTACTTTAAAATTATCACTAAACTACTTTCATTTATAATACTTGAAAACATAAAACTTCATCGAAAAAAATGAACTTCATTCAAATGACGGCATTGAAATATAAATTGCCTGGTTTAAACATCTCTAAAATGTTATACATTCCTGGGTAATATTATTAAAATTATCATAATACTACAAACATTTATTATATTTGAAAACTTCATCGATAACAAATGAACTTTATTCAAATGAAGTTTTCGAAATATAACGCGCCTGGCTCTCTCTATAAAAGCAGCATTTCATTCATAAAAAATTTTCCATTCATTTCATTCATCATAATACTAAAATAATTTATTTTATTTAAAAACTTAAAACCATGGATATGCAAGTAATTTAACTCTATGCTCAAAACTTCATCGAAAAATCGTTTGCTTCTCTGCGACAATTCAATGAATATTTCATTCATATCAGCTATAATGAAGACTCCGCGAATTAAATAATTTTGCGTTAAACATATGCAGCAATTTTTATACAATTCATTCTACATCTTTTGGTATTTACATTTTCCATAAGTGAAAAGTAGGCTTCGTTGTAGAAATAATCAAAGTTGGATGATTATTTAAACTCAATTATGTTGTAATTGCGTTGTTTCAATATGTAGATGCACAGCATTTAAGGCAAAAATAAAGCCGTTTTAGGACGGATGCAACAGTTAATATGAATTAAAAAGAATAAAAATCACGATTTTGATAAAAGATGGATGCCATGTTTTATTTTGAAGTGGGTCACGGGATCTCTTGATATAGTGGTCACGTGATCTTTCCATATAAACGGTGTAATTATTATTTAAATTTTTATTTAAAAAACTACTAAATATATTTTGCTGAAATTTTTTTATATATTTTATGGGATAATTTGAATATTTCATAAAACTTTCGAAGCAATTTGTGAATTTTAAATCCGCTTAAAAAATGTTTGAAAAACTAGGTCCCATAGGGTTCAACGTATTTCATTTTTTCAACCCGGGTTCTATCCAAAACTAATTGGGTGATATTATTTATTTATATTCCCGTAGGTCCCACAGACGGTCTGAACAACATACTAAAATTTCATTTTGATAAAGTCATTTTTACGGCAGTTATTGTGCTAACGGACAGACAGACAGACAGAATGACCAAAGTCATAAACAGTTTTCAACTATGTTGTAAAGTGTTAAAATTAACATGGCGTTGTCCTGTAGTTAAAGCAGGGATAAATTGAATTTATTAATCTAAAAGTACAACAAGAAATGTTTATTTATGTAAATAAAATTGAACATTGTATACGGCCCAAATTGTGTACAGCCATTGCAACGACCCCATCCCCAAATTATCCCATTCAACCTTAAAAATAGGCCAAATACCGAGCAAAAAAATGAAATATTAAAGGAAATATTTCCTCTAAGAGAGTAGGGGATGCTTCTGTGGCTTTAAGCACATGCGCAACCCCTGAAACAGAAGGGAAATCACTTGGCTGAAAATCGGATCATCAGAAATTTAAACATTTCGCTCGCCGAAAAATATATAAACAAGAAAGATCAATCATGCATAAGCATTGATTATGAAACACTTTCCAACTGAAATGTAATTTCATTTAAAAATTTCTAAAATGTGATTCATTCAGTGGTAATATCTTTTACATTATCACAGTACTACAGTAATTTATTATACTTAAATATTTAAAACTGTATCGAAATATAAATCATCTGATTCTTTATGCAAAATCAATGAATATTTCATTCATATAACTTGTATTCCAGACTCCAGAGCTAAATAATTTTGTGTGAAAAAAATTCAGCAATTCTTATGTAATTCATCTTACAATCGCTTGAGATATTTGCATTCTGCATATGTTAAAATTAGGCTTCCTTGAAGAAATAATAAAAGTTTAGGGATCGTTTAAAATCACAACTATTGTAATTGCATAGGCACGGAATTTAGATACACAGATAATATATATGTGTATGTGTATGTACTCAAAGTATTGGGATCGTGCCGAAGATCGGAACTCGAATTTTCAAAGGATCTACACGTTTTGGGACTTCTAGAACACGAAAAAAATAGTTTTAGGAAGACGTCTGTGTGTGTAAGGGTGTATCTGTGTATGTTTCTGTGTGTCTGTGTGGATATTACATCCACTCTAATTGAAAAACTAATGGACCGAATTTCATACAATTTGGTAGGTATGTTTTTTGTGGGAAATCCTGATGTTCATTAGATTATAGTACGATTCGTAATAAAAGAATCTGCCTTCTTTGCGAAATGGCCGCAGAAATTGCCTTATCCACTCTAGCTATAAACTAATGAACCAAATTTAACAAAATTTGGTGTATAATATTTCAATAACCTACAAGTGATTTATATACCAAATTTAACAAAATTTTGTATATAAATCATTTGTAGGTTATTCTACTACGATTCGGGAAAAAGGAACGGGCTATTTTTGCGAAATGGCCAGCAAAAATCGTTATATATAAAAATAAAAGACTACGTGTGCTCAATTATATCAATTAAATTCCTATTTTATATGTGATTTTTGACAACAAAAAGAATAAGACTAACCCCATTACTCTAGGACTAGCCGTTCTGGAGATATTCTAGTTTTTTCGCGTTTTCGCTACGCCACCTTTGACAATAAGTCCAGCTATCAAATGAGAACCAAATTTAAATTTAACGTGTAAATTCAATGTCATTTAAAATACTTATGTTGTGCAGATAAACTCAAATTATCATTGAATAAATAAAGAGAACGAATATGAGTCTGCAGAGAAAGACATGTGCTGTCCACATCAGAATTTTTAACAATATTACAAGAATGATTTATAGAAGTGAACGGGGATTATTTTCAGGCCATTTCGAAAAAAATGTATGATCTATATTTAAAGATCCATCAAATTTTTGTCGAATAAAATGTTCAACAAATTTAAGCTGTGTACCAAATTTTAACTCTCTAGGACGTAGGAAAGTGCATTTAAAATGCCATCAATTAAATTTATCATGAAGAGTTATATAAAATTTAAAAAAAATGAAAAATTGTTATCTACCAAATTTATTTTAAAATATGAAGCCACTCCCATATGCAAAACGTTTAAACAAATGGAGAGATATTTATTATATAATATCTCTCTCTTTTCTTTCTGGAAGATATCCCAAAGTCAGAATTTAATTGAATTTGTTTTTTTCCCTATATTAAATAATTTTTTTAATTAAAAAACTACTTAACATATTTTACTGAATTTTTTTTTATATATTCTATGGGATAATGTGAATATTTCCTAAAAATTTCAAAGCAATTCGTGAATTTTAAATTTACTTAAAAAATGTTTGAAAAATTAGGTCCCATAGTGTTCAATGTATTTCATTTTTTCAACCCGGGTTCAATAAAAAACTAATTGGGTGATATTATTTATTTATATTCCCATAGGTCCTACAGACCGTCTGAACAACATACTAAAATTTCATTTTGATAAACTCATTTTTACGGCAGTTATCGTGCTAACGGACAGACAGACAGACAGACAGACAGACAGACAGACAGACAGACAGACAGACAGACAGAATGAATGAACAAAGTCATAAACACTTTTCAACTTTGTTGTAAAGTGTTAAAAATGAACAAAAGGGTTCAAGAAATAATTTTTGTTTTGGAGTGGTGTGTAATAATTAAAGGATCTGCTTTTAAATTATAAACTTTGGATTGCTACACAATAGTTTTAAACGGCAATATACATAATTGTGGTCGTTTTAATTTAACGAAAAGTACATATTATTTAAAAGTACATGAAAATCTATCTATTAATCGCATTGATCCCTCTTAAAGTTTGTTAAAAAATTATTTTACGATATTCCCGGTGGAAACTATGTAGAAATATTTTCGGTCGGTGATGAACCGATTTGCCAAAATATCGCTCAAAATCTGATTGAATTGGGCTAAAACATAAATTAACTAGAAAATGAATTCGAATTTAAGTATCTGTGCACCAAATTCTATTCCCGTACGACGCTTAGATTTTCTACAACAAACTAAACGGACACACACGCATGAAGACAGATAACAGAAAACACACATATTTACTTATTATATGTAAGAAGATTATACTCGACGCATATGATATGAGACCAAATCAAAACTGCCCCTTTTTGGGCCATAATATTCAATAGATACAATATTGACATATCGATCTTCTATAATTTGAAATTTATCGTCAGTGAAAGAATTTCCATTTCATATTGGATTTCTTCAAAGCCCAATCATTAAACCTAACTTCAATAAGCCACATTTTAAATATTTTCTTGCCACTCATCTTCAATTTCTCGAAGTTAGGTTAGGGATAACTTAGTGGTTATAACAGGAGGAGCGGCGCCGACTTCATGGATTCGAGACACTACTTGAATTGTACTACTTGAATTGCGGTAGTACCGTGTTCGATCGTCGAATTCTCAAAACTATCTCTGTGTCTACACAGAATATGGGCTCAATAAATTTATCTGAGAAATGATGGATTAGGGTAAGGATGATACGATTCTTGTGTTCCCCATCGCTACTGGGTGTCAAACATTCTGACCCCTACTCAATGATACATACTACACATACCGAAATTGTATAGATTAATTCATCAAACATTATATTTTTAATACATTGTATTTTACTCATATGTATCACATTTTTAACTTTTCTTACAATACGTTATAGTATGTAGGGAAATTATTAAAAACTTCCTTTTCGACAAATCTATGCATTTTGTTCCCAATAGGAAAGGAAAACACTACTTTTGTGTGAGGTATGGGTATATGTATGTCTATTGTACATGTATGTCAAGTGTATATCATATCTAACTCAAATTATCGGACTAACTTTAATGAAATTGTAGTAAAGCTACTTACACGCTGATTTGGTACTGTAACTAGTACGATTTGTAACAAATATAATCCACGTAAAATCAGAAATAAAATACTAGAGTTAAACTCTGAAATAAAATACTAAATAGAGTTAAATGAATACTTTTGTGTGACACCCGTGTATGTGTATGCATGCCTGTCTGTCATGTGTATATCACATCAAACTCAAATTATCGGACTAACTTTAATGAAAAACAGTTCAGTTAAACTCTGAAATTAAATACTAAATAGATTTAAATGAATGCTTTCCTGTGACTCCCGTGTATGTGTATGCATGCCTGTCTGTCATGTGTATATCACATCTAACTCAAGTTATCGGACTAACTTAAATGAAATTGGTAGTAAAGCTACTTATACGCTGATTTGGTACTGTAAATAGTACGATTTGTAACAAATATAATCCATGTAAAATCAGAAATAAAATACTAGAGTTAAACTCCGAAATAAAAAAATAAATAGACTTAAATGAATATTTTGTCTGGCGCCTGTGTATGTGTATGCCTACTGTGCCTGCCTGTCATGTGCGTATCATATCTAATTCAAATTACCGCACTAAGTTTAATGAAATTGGAAATAAAGTCACATATAAGCTGATTCGGTACTGATTTGATTTTAGTACGATTTGTAAAAAATAGAATCCACCCGAAATCTGAAATACAATATTAAATAAACTTGAATGAATTGATTAAAAATATTTTTTTCGTAGTTTTTAATAAGAAAATAAATAAACCTACCCCCTTAGATTTTAAAATCAGTTTGTCACGAGCAAGAATTTTTAGAAAAATTGTAAGAATTTTGCATTTTACTGCTCTGTTCATAATTAATAGTTTTTTTTTATTTTCCCCAGGATGATACGTTTTTATTAAGTAATATTAAGTTCGTTAAGTAGACTAAATATATTAAAAAGCACGGTTCGAGGTTAAAATGTTTTTGAGATAATTTGTTGGATTTTTCCTGTCATGCCCTCATTTTCAAATGCGGCAGGTTCCCTAAAGAAAAAATCTGATGTGGGCAACACATGACTTTCCTTATATAATGTAATGAATTTACTACTTTTACATTAAAAAAATAGGTTTTTCATAGAGTAGATACTAATATTCTTTCCAAAATATTGAATTTTTGAAAATTGGTTGTCATTTTCATTGATTTAGCGTCATTTTTATCCATTTGGCGAGATTTTCGTTAATTTGGCAACATTTCAAAAAATCGCCAAGTTGGCGACACTCCGCCAAATTCGTCGAAAAAATCTCGCCAAGCGTTATGGACGAAGAAATAAGTTATTCTTACAGCAGATAAATGACTATTGGCGTTCAAATACAAAAGTACTAATCAAAGTATCTTTTTTCATGGATGGAACGAGCTAGATTCACGAGAATGATGTCACTCAATTTATCGCATGGTATTACATATGCAAAGTGAACATTTTTCTTAATAGGAAATATTTTTTTTATTTTATATGAGTTTTGATAATTTTTTTTTAAAATGTGCAATATCTCGAGAACGGTTCATGTTAGCGTTCTAAAATTTATGTCAATCGTTTTCTAATAAAAATTTACATAAGAAATGTCTATTTGCGTAACTTTATTGATGATCTTTTGACGATAATCTTAATTTTTTGACGATTTTTAATATTTCATTCGAAAATTTAGGGGTTTTTGAACATTCGATTGCGTATAAAAACAATAGGCTTCCAGTGTTTACGAATTGTGATTTTTGTACTAAATTTGGTTCGAATCAGTCCATTCGTTCGTCAGTTATCGTCTCCATAGACTCACTGCACACACACACACCGACATAATTTCAAAAATGTTTGATTCGTGATCAGGGATGCATGAAATGTGCTCTCCCGTCGAAAACTCGAATTCGAATTTTCGACCTCGTCACAATATTTTCCGTATACATTATGCATATAAGGAAAGTAAAAAAATCTGATGTGGGCAACACATGACTTTCCGTATATAGTGCAATGAATTTACAACTTTTACAGTTAAAAAGAATGTTATTTTTATAGTGGATATTTGTATTCCTTCCAAGATATTGAATTTTCTTCAATTAGTCGTCATTATTATGAATTTAGCGTCATTTTTAACCATTTGGCGAGATTTTTGTTAACTTGTCAATTGGCGACATTCCTCCACATTCGTCGCCAAAATATCGCCAACCGTTATGGATGGAGAAATAAGGCATTCTTACAGCAGATAAATGACTATTGGCGTTCAAATACAAAAGTTTTACTCAAAGTATATTTTTCATGAATGGAACGAGGTAGTTCCACGAGAATAATGTCACCAAATTTATCGCATGGAATTACATATAAAAAGTGAACATGTTTCTCAATAGGAATTTTTTTTTATATTATATGACTTTTTGATAATTTTTTTGAAAAATGTGCAATATCTCGAGAACGGTACATGTTAGCATTCTAAAATTTATGTCAATCGTCTTCTAATGACAAATTACATAAGAAATGTCTACTTGCGTAACTTTATTAGCGGTTTTGATTTTTGACGATTTTTTCAAAATTGCATTCGAAAATTTAGGAGGGGGGGGGGTCTGTGCTTTCAATTGCGTATAAAAACAATAGGCTTCCAGTGTTTACGGATTGTGATTTTTGTACTAAATTTGGTTCGAATCGGTCCATTCGTTCGTCAGTTATCGTCTCCACACACACACACACACACACACAGACATCCCTTCAAAAATGTTTGATTTGTGATCAAGGATGCTTGAAACGTGCTCTCCCGTCCAAAACATGAATTCGAATTTTCGACCCCGTCACAATACTTTCCTTATACATTATGTATATAAGGAAAGTGAAAATATGAAGCGAGAAGCACACTATTTCCTCTAGAGGCTCAAATTCTTTTTCTCTTCTTGCTTCATAGTTTTTAAAATCAAGTTTAATTGCAGAAAGTGACAGGTCTTTGTTTAAAATACAGTTTAAAACATATTCATTTCATCTAGCAACTTATCGCATTACGAAGCGTCGTTAGCTTGTAAAAATTACAAAAAATAAATTAAATATTTCCAGAACAAATTGCCTTCGAGAAATGAAATTTGTTCTTATTATTACTCTCTCTCCAATACATGGTAATGTATTGCAGATCAATAATATCCTGGATCTCTTCTCTTTGAAGCTTACATAGATCTCTTATAGTTATTTTTTGCAGTTAGAGCTTTTACGTTCGACATTTTGTTACTTTCCCTACAATAGATTGTAATGTATAGGGAAAGTATTGGAATCATGTCGAAAATCGCAACTCGAATTTTCGACGGATCTACACGTTTCAAGACCTCTAGAATACGAAAAAACCATTTTTAGCGTGACGTCTATGTGTGTGTCTGTGTGTCTGTCTGTCTGTCTGTCTGTCTGTCTGTCTGTGCAGATTTTGTATCCACTCTAAATAAAGAACTAATACACCGAATTTCACAAAATTATGTACGTAAGTCACTTGTGGGCGGGGCTGGTACTGATTAGTTCTGGGTACGATTCGGGATAAAAGAACCCGCCTTTTTTTGCGAAATGGCCCGAAAAATCTTTTTATCCACTCTAACTGAAAAACTAATGGACCGAATTTCACAAAATTCGGTGGATAAATCTCTTGTGGGTTACCCTGGTGCTGATTAGATTTTGGTACGATTCGGAAAAAAATAACCTGCCTTTTTTTGCAAAATGGCCCGCAAAAATCGTCGAAATCTAAACTAAAGAACTAGGTATACTCAGATATATCCATTAAATGCCCGTTTAATACGTAATCTTTAATGACGAAAAGAATAAGACCAACCCCATTACACTAGGACTAGCCGTTCTCGAGATATTTTAGTTTTTCGTACTTTCCCTACGCCACCTTTGAAAATAAGCCCGGTTACCGAATGAGAACAAAAATTGAATAAAAGTGAAATAAATTTAATTAAAATAAAAAGAACGTTAATATAAGTCTGCAGGGAAAGTCATGTGCTGCTCACATCAGATTTTTTACTTTCCCTGCAATAGATGGTAATGTATAGGGAAAGTATTGGAATCGTGACGAAAATCGCAACTCAAGTTTTCGATAGATCTACAGTTTTGGGGATCTTTGGAATACGAAAAAGCTATTTTTAGCGTGGCGTCTCTCTCTCTCTCTCTCTTTCTCTCTTTATCTCTCTCTATTTCTATCTATCTCTTTCTCTCTGTGTGCGTGTGTGCCTGTCTGTCTACCTGCCTGTCTGTACGTCTCTGCAGATTTTGTATCCGCTCTAATTGATAAACTAATTGACCGAATTTCATAAAATATGGTAGCTAAGTCCCTTGTCGCTTATCATGTTGCTGATTAGAATTTATTTCGATTCCGGATAAGAGAACCTGCCTTCTTTGCGAAATGGCTCCCAAAAATTGCATGTATCCACTCGAGCTGAAAAACAAATATAACAAATTTCACAAAATTTGGTAGTTAAATCACTTGTAGGTTAACCTGGTACAGATTAGATTTTGGTGCTTTTCGGAAAAAAGAAACCCGCCATTTTTTGTGAAACGGTCCGCTGACCTAGTTAAATCTAAAAATAAGAGACTAAGTATGCTCAAGTATATCAATTCAATGCCTATTTTATGCGTTATTTCTGACGGCGAAAATAATAAATGAAATCGTATTACTCTATGACTAGCCGTACTCGAGATATTTCTGTTTTTTCACCTTTTCATTACGCCATCTTTAAAAATAAGTCCGGTTACCAAATGAAAACGAAAATTGAATAAAATGTGAAAATTCAATGCAAATTAAAGTAATTGCGGCTGTTATTTTTTGAAATTATACTCAATAACGTATTGGAGAAATAAAGAGAACTTGAATATGAGACTGCAGGGAAAGTCAGGTGCTGCACACTTCAGATTTTCTATTCGTAGTAAAAAATTATGTGTGAAACAAACACGTAATCATCTCACTTACTCATACATAATTTTTATTACAGATTTTGACGAGTTTTGCGTGCAATTTTGTCTGAAAAGCCTGCTATTACTTTGTCGAATCGTGCAAATTCGAAATCATCACCACTATAAAATGTTGCAAATAACGATGATAATGTATGAGTTAAATTGAATACATCAGTGGATACACGGATTCCTAAATGCGTGACTGGACATATTAGTGTATATCGAATTTTCAGTACGCGATAAAAAAAACAGTATTAATTTTTGAATGTGCAAATAGAAGTTTAACATAAAATAGGCATTAAATATATTTAACAGCGTTAGTTAATACAAGAGAAACAAATTAATTGTAAACAATACAAACAGGATTATAATACAAATACAGATAAAAATACTAATTGCAAGTAATATGCCTCTACTGTAATAGTCACCTACAGTGCGTGTGTGTCCCAACGTTCTACGCAACAAAATAATGTGTCGCGAGACAGTTTAAGAAGCACATTGTGTGGTGAGGCGAAATTTACACATAAATATAGAAATACAGAATTATAAATACACTAAATATTACTCACCACTAGTGCCTCTCAGCTCAACCGCGTTTCGTATAGTGGGGTCCAATTGGACCTAAGTACATTGCATTCCCTAATTATAGAGTCAATTCCTATTGTGGCCACTTAACAATTCATTAAAAGAACACATGAAATCTCAATAAACACTAATAACAAACATGCACAAATACAATTATTTCCCAATTACCCAGCTTGACCTCGGGGTATGCGGTTAATTTTACATTAATTTGTATTTTTTTTTAAATTTTCCAAAACTTGCATTTAATTATTTTTACAAAAAAAGTTTATTGGGCAAATATCCCATGAAGCTTAAAGTTAACCTTAAGCACTGGAGATCACATCAAACACTGGTAAAACATTACTAAAAAAACATTTAAAATTAAATATAATTTACCATACCTTCATTACAGAAGAAATGACACTCAAATGGGTGCTTTCCCGACCGTCCAAACAGTTACCTTACACCTTTCTGGTAGGTCGGACGGTCTGGGTTTCAACAACAACAACAACTCAAATGGGTGCTGATAGCAACCCCTCTGCACATTGGCAAATGGGTGGCAATATTATTTAAATGGCTAGTTCAGTATTGGACATTTCATAAATATCACTCGGTCGGATCAGCACGGTTGAGGTTAAACAGATGACGATAGTTCAGACAAGGATTACTCCCGAGATGGGCACACTGTCCACTTCAATTCTCCTCCTCTTAACTTTGGCTTATGCCCAGCGGTTCATAAGAACGTGCGTACAGGCGTTACCGGAAGGTCAAGAGCAATTACGTAAACTATTATCGTCAGAAGGATCAGACCAACTAAGGCTGAGACAGGGAATTCTCCACCTCCTAACATTGGCTTAGGCCTAGCGGTTCATAAGAACTTGCGTACAGGCGCTACCGGTAGGTCAAGAGCAATCTCAGCTCAGTAGAAATCATCTGATACGGACCTCGCCGGTTCCAGTTTATGTCACGCAGTTGACGCGCGTCTGCTGCGTAGGGACCCAGGATTGACACCCGCAAACACTCCGTCCATGCAATACCACAGTTGCCACGGCTTGAATGTAGCTAAGGGAGCAAGGGGTCCCACACCACGCCATTTAGAGGCAGAGATGTGTTGCACTGCGAAACCAAAAAAATCACGACGTTCTTTACTTCACTGGTCGCCACCGCCCGAAGAATTTGCGCCCTCGCACTGAAATAGGCTCTGACTCGTTTTGGCTACGAGTTGCCATCATCATCGGCCACACGACGTCGGATCCTAGCAGAAAGCATTGGCCGTCCTAGATAGGGGCCACGGATACCGTGCCTGAAATGCAACAAAGTGCATGCTGGATCGGGCTTTACTAAAAACAGAAGTGCGACGCACTTGGGGTGCTATTCTCTCGAGATCAGAAAGGCATCTGAATTTTTACATTTTACTAAAAACTTCCAGAATTTTTAAAACGAGGGGAACGACAAAATAGGGCGGAAGTCCCCCAATTCCCATTCGCTGTTTCCCAAGCGCAATAAAAAAAGGCGGTCCAATTTTGCCTCACTTCATTGGTCTGCGACGAGACGCTCATTTTTTATGCGCTCCACTAAAATTCGAGAACCGGAGGGCTTCCGACAAACCGGGTGGTCCAAAGACCGGCGACGCGAGCCACACCTGACAGGGCTATAAATTTCCAGGGATTTGCAGCTCAACTTTGACATTTTGCTGAAATTAATTTTCTGATTATTTACAACCCATGTCAACTGCGCATACAAACCAAAGGCGCTAAAAATCCCAATTTCGTCTGTGCAGAGGCATAGCTATATACATAATACAAAACCATTATATGCATTTCAAGTACATTACAGTTACCCTTTTTCTTCCCAGGGTTACGTATAAAAAATATGGAAATGCTTCATAACATATTGCACATACAGTTACACACACAGACAGACAGACACGCACATAACTAGACGTTACGCTAGAAATAGTAGATTTATATTTTAGAGTGCGCCAAACGTAAATATCTGCCGAAAACTCTAGGTCAATCATCTTTCAATTATACTTTATCAGTAGCGAAGTAAGTTAATCTGCTACTGATGAAGAACGTAATAATATATGAAAGCGCTCTGATTGTGTAGATTTATGTACATCATTAATGGTGTTTTTATTAAAAATATTTTAATTAACTAATTTTGGTTGGCTTTATTTTTAAAGTTTGTGTTAAATTGACTTGTTTTCCATATAACTTTATTAAAAATACATGTTTTACAGGTCATGTTTTTTTAATGAACGCAATGGAATAATGGTTGTTCACGCTGAGTCCGTTAACTGAAGTATGCATTTGTTCGACCAAAATGTCTTTTAAACCTCAAAACGTCTTTTAAATTGATATGAACTGAACAAAAATATTCATAGACGGGGAGTCCCTTGCTAAACGTGATGAAACAATTAATGCTCGTGCTGTGGTCCGCCCTCTTTACTAATATATATATATATAATTGAAATTTTTTTATAATTACTTGTAATATATACCCGAGAAATACTAAAGTAAATAGCTTGTAAACTGTAGGTAAAGGTGAAAATTTGCAAAACGGAAACCAAGTATAGCACGATGAGCTAGGCCTTTTCTAGCTCCCATGAAGTTTGGAAATGGTATAAATGGAATAAAGTGAATATAAAAGGAGTATGATGAATATGAAAAGTGTTTCTGAAACCATGCACGTTATAAAGGACCATACATGTTTCATTAATGCTGATTCTACGTTTCTGTGTACACAACTGTAAAATGTATTACAGACATAATGTACATGGCCCGACGTAGAAGAAAATACAAAGTGGATCAAATACACAAAAAAATCAATCATGAATATAATATTATTTTACACCAGCTAGTAGCTAATGATTTAAATAAGGATACAAAGTAATATAAAGTAATATCAAATGAATATAATGAAAATAAAATTAAAATATATCTACCCCTTGTACTGTGGGACTACTGAAAAAGCATGTATTACCAATAATCTCAGAACAGGTTGCAGTGAATTTTGAGTTACTGAGTAAGCAGTCTTTCGCAAAGCAGGTGAAAGTTAATTATACGACGTGTTTACCACTTAGAAGACATGGAGATGATAAATTATTTAGAAATGCTAGAGTATTATCTGTCAATATGTTGTTATAATTGTTGCAAGTTTTTGAATTTAAATTTAAAATGTGTTTAAATGTTTCTATTGCATATATATATATATATATATATATATATGTTTCTATTGCAACACTCCTGATGCATAACCAGATTTTCTGAAATTTGGATATTTGAAGTAACTTTATGCCGAGTTTGTTGTTGAATGCGGTTGAATAAAAACGACACGCGTTATTACTACTAAACTGATATATTTCTCCAAAGAAAACTTCTTCATTTTTTTTCTTTTAATTCATATATGTTTTCCTAATTAATGTTCTACAGGTCGAGTTATTTGATGAACTGGTCGAATAATTATTGATTGTAATCCACACTTCATACTGATGATACTGATGAGCGCATTGTTCATCTATAAATTTTTTTTAAACACAAGATATTTTCCAAAACTTATAATTTGAATATATTGAGTAAATTATGTGTTTCAATTAGAGATCGTTTCTTACCTCTTTCACGACAGCGGCATTCCGGAGCTGCCGCGGCCCAAAAGACGGAACGCTTCGCTTCCGAACAGTTTGTTCCCGAAGGACGGTAAATTTTTTGCGCTAAGCCTAACTCTCGAAAAAAATTCTCTAAAAATCACCTATTCAACACAGAAATCTACTTTTTTTAGGAATAAAAGAAATATTTATTTTTTATTGGATGTATATTTTTCATACAAATCTGAATATAAAATACTCGTTAGTTGCTCCCATTCTTTTATCCGAAATAAGCGAATAATTTCACTGCCTCTATAACCCAAACAAAAAAGTACTCTCATATATTCATATGATTCACCAACGAAATCATAATGCTGAAATGAAAATAAAACCCGAAACTCAATTATAAAATTGTTGATGCTGCAAGAATTGCTCTGTCTGTTTATATTACAAAATCATGTTTCACCGCTCCTAATGGAGAAATAATTCATTCGATCCTCCTTATGCCAAGGTCAGGCATCTGAAAAATACATTGAAGTTAGTTCCACGGACATTTAACGCCATCTAGTAGACAAATTAAAACGTTCCACGTGAAGACACGCATGGGTGCCACTCTCCGTTTACGGTAAAGTTTCCTTCGTCACGAGTGCGTGCCGTCCGTCCTTGAATGCAAGTTCGCAGCCGACACGCGGGCATGCCAATCGTCCCGAAAGGGCTGTCAGAAAAAAATTGCGACTGCTTTATCGCTTTTGTCAATATACATTAGGCGGTCTTTGTTTTAAAATTTCTTAAAGTTATATGGCTTACTCTCCAAATTTGTTACATTGATCATATTACTGAACGGTACAATTTTTTAATCGTGTTATCTTAACCCGTCTCTCATGCAGATTGAAATTTCTAAAAAGATAAACATGTTTTGAATTCTTGTGAAAAATTTAAAATTAAAAAATATTAAATGCTTAACAATATTTTAAAACTATAACAAAAACTTAATACCTGGTGTATTTACCTCCCAAAATATTCAATATTTAAAGCAATTAGTTTTTCACTATAAAATGTACTGAAAGAAAGTTCTGTATAAGTTTATCAAGTTCAGTTTTTCTATTTCAAAATCCAGATATTCTTCTAGAACGTGTCCCCATGGTGCATTTCAATGAAGTTTGAAATGATTTATGTGCCCAAACGATAAAATGGTCGATCTATCATTCGCTGAGTGAACATCGGTGGATTCAAAAGAATTGAAAACATTTTTATTTAGTTTTCGGATGTTAACTGTTATGTTCCAAAAATATTGTTATGGGTGAGAACTTTTGACACACTTTGCATCATGTAACACAATACTTTACCAATCAATCTGTCAAGAATGAACTTTATTATAAAATATCATTTATCATCGGGTGGAAATCACATGCTTGTTTCAGATAATCCAATTTTTTAAAACTTTACAACAAAGTTGAAAAGTGTTTATGACTTTGTTCATTCTGTCTGTCTGTCTGTCCGTTAGCAGAATAACTGCCGTAAAAATGACGTAATCAAAATGAAATTTTAGTATGTTTTTCAGACGGTCTGTAGAACCTATGGGAATATAAATGAATAATATTACTCAATTAGTTTTAGATTGAACCGGGTCGAAAAATTGAAATACATTGAGGCCTATAGGACCTAATTTTTCAAACATTTTTAAGCGGATTTAAAATTCACAAATTGCTTCGAAAATTTTAGGTAATTTTCAAATTGTTCCATAAAATATATAAAAAAAAAATCAGCGAAATATATGCAGTAGTTTTTTAAATAAAAATTAAAATAATAATTACACCTCTTATATCAAACGATCACGTGACCATGATATTGAACGATCACATGACCCACTTCTAAATGATATATGGCATCCATCTTGTTTCAAAATCGTGATTTTTTTAAGTTCTTTTTAATTCATATTGAGTGTTGTATCCGTCCTAAAACTACTTTATTTTTGCTTAAATTCTGTGCATCTATACTGAAACAACGCAATGACAATATATTTGAGTTTAAATGCTCATCTAAATTTGATTATTTCTACAACTAAGCCTATTTTTCACCTATGTAAAATGTAAACATCAAAATATATAGAATGAGTTGTATTAGAATTCCTGTATTTTTTTAACACAAAACTATTTAGTCCATGGAGTCTGCATGGCTGATATGAATGAAATATTAATTGATTTCATAAAGAGAAGGACGATTTTTTTCGATGAAGTTTCAAGCATAGAGTTTAATTTTTTGTAGCTCCATGGTCTTAAACAAAATGTTTAAATAAAATAAATTATTATAGTATTGGGATGAATGAAATGAATGGGAGAAAGTTATGAATGAAATCCTGTTTTTATAGAGAGATCCAGACGTGTTATTTTTTCTATGACGTCATTTGAATTAATTTCAGTTGTTTTCGATGAAGTTTTCAAATATAATAAATTATCGTAGTATTATGATAATTCTAAAACTATTACCGAGGAATGTATAACATTTTAGAGATGTTTAAACCAGGCAATTTATATTTCAATGCCGTCATTTGAATAAAGTTCATTTTTTTCAATGAAGGTTTAAGTTTTCAAATATAATAAATTAATGCAGTATTGTGATAAGTTTCAAAATATTACCGAGAAATGTATTGCATTTTAGACTTATTTAAATAAAATTGCATTGAAGTTGGAAAGCGTTTCATAATCAATGCTTTAAGCATGATTGATCTTTCTTGTTTAATATGAGGATATTATTGCGTATTCACACATAGACCTTCAATTTTGAGCCTACAAGAATGCAATATTTTTCATCAGGCAAGTTTATTAGTTGTTATTTATATAAACAATGTTATAAAATAGCAAGATAAAAACGAAAATATTATACATTTGGAAAACAGAAATACTAAAATAAAATATGTGTCAACTAACTATATTGAACTATGACATATTTTAACTACTATATATTGAACTATGACATATTTTAACTACTATATATTGAAATATGACATATTTTAACTACTATATATTAAACTATGACTTATATTAAACTAACATATTTTAACTGATGTATTGAATTGTTACATATTTTTAAGTATGATATTTTGAACTATGACATACTTTTAACTATGATATATTGAACCATCCACCTAAATGCTTCAAAATAGCAAAAATAACCTTAGTATAATTGATTTTCTTATTTCTAAAGGTAACCATCTGATCAGGAAAATGGATCGAAAAATTCCAATATATATTTTATTATATATTTAAATAATTCACAATGTTTTATTTTCATCAAATTAGTTAATTAGTTAACTAGTAGTTGAGAAGTTTCCTTTGTTTCCAAATACCACACACAGAGTTGTCCAGTTGAGCGAAATTTTGCTCAGAATATGTTCTTTTACTGTTTGTTCCTTTTTTTCAACAACTACTGAATACAGCATTTTGTAATTTTCATATATGCTCATATATTCGTATATAAATTATGTTTGTGCATGTATTGTAACACACGATTACTAGGGTAAGTTCTATTTTAAACAAAAACAAATGTATAAAATTCTGGTTCAAAGTGGTATCTTTGGGATGTAATTATATTAAAACTTCTAAAGCATATATGGAAAGCAATGCAGCAAATAAAGTAACAAAGAAAGTTTCTAAAGTTCAGTTTGACGATTAACTAATGTGAATCTTTGGTAGAAGAATATCATATTTCAGAGTTTTCTGAACATTTTGAAAATTAAAATTTTGCGAACCATTCACCAGTATCGATTCCCGTAAAATTAGGAAAAGCAATGATACTAATTAAAACAATTAACTATAATTTAGGCATTTTTGGGTCAGTTTTATAACATGAACATGACAATGATACATTTAACTCTTGACGTATAACTAAATATTTAAAAAATTTTAATTTTTAATATTTTTCAAATAATCTGAAAAGTTTAAAGTTTTCTGAAATTTGAGGGGTTCTACTAAACGGGTTAATATTAACCTTTTAAAAAAGTTGCACCGTTCAATAATATCACAGGTAACACATTTAGGGTAAGAGCAAGGATATCATTAATATACTTTTGAACGAAGACCTCAATAATGCACTTTTTTTGGCAATAACTCTCATGAATCTTAAAGGAGTATTTTTAATTTGGTTATGTATTTGTTGTAAGTTATTTGCTTACAGACAGAGTTCCATGTCTATCGAAATCGGTTAAATGAGTTATCCCATTACAAATATACATTATGCGACAATAACTTTCTAAAAAACCTAAATTTATTTCTTGAAATTTGTGAAATTGTTGTAAAATAGTGTTGTACTGGCTAAGATCGTTCTTTAACTAGGTTCGAAAACATTTCATGTGTTGTGTCCCATTTAGTAACTCACTATATTTAAGAATAACTTCGGTAATGTTGAACTTATTTTTTAAACATTTTGATATGATGTTCTTACACTTTCGAATTTTACATTATTGCTTCGAATGTTGATTTTGTCGCTGAATATGGTCGCATGAAAATTACATTGCAGTGCTGTCTTAATTGAAATAACTTTCCCTGCTATAAACCCTATGAAAGTTAGCAGATGTTTTCTTTGTTATATGATGTAAATTTATGTCTTATATTGTGGGCCGAGGTTTGAATGATGTTTGATAAAAATTACTCGTGTTTTGCTCCTGTACTGATATATCTTGTTTGTCGAAAGTGTATATTTAATTTTATAAAATTTTAATAAATTTACATATGTAGTGAAGCTAAATACATTGTTCAACCTGTTCAATAAAAAATAGCCCGTACATGCCTACAATACTGCTATACTGAACAGACAAAAATTTGCCTGTAAACCAAACGATTTTGATAAATGTTTCGAATTATATGTAATTTAGTATTACACAGGAGGCGTTCTTTGATGAAAGTGATCGGAATGAAAATTGGAATAAGTGTTGTTTGGCGAAAACCGTCTCATCTTCTTTTCCTTACATTTCCCACTTGGCCCACTCTCAACTATACCCAGTCCAAAAGGCCATTTGCCTTGAGTTAATTTAGAACCAGCATTGAATTTATCATGAAAGGATCTCTTATAGAACCAATACAGAAAAAAAATGCCCAAGAGGGGTCTGTGTTTCCGTGCGCTTTTTGCAAAGTAGGGATATATTTTCGGCCAGAACAATCTTATCTTCATAGGTTCCTAATGCCCGCTTCTGAATCTGGACAGCGCAGCCTATAAACTCTTGTCTCCAGAGAACGCAATGGCTTCACCAGGTTGGTGTCCAAAAAATTAGTCTTTCGTAGGAGAATTCCTCCAAAATCGCATTGTATGGGACCAACCAGTAGAAGATAATGATTCTGGGCTACCTTCTTTTGCTAGCTTGTCGGCAATTTCATTTTCTTTGAGATCAACACGAGAAAGGAATAATTTTTTTACGGTTTTGAGACGACAATTGGATCAGTGTTTTGATGATAAGTACACCAGTTTTATCGATAACTCTCCACCAGTTACTCAGATGTTAAACTGAGCTTCTGCAGTCGATTTGGATCCAAATTACAGAATATTTACGTTTGACTACAACGCATAATGCAAAAACCGTTAAAATAGCCATTTAAAATATGTAATTTAAATATGTAATATATTTAAATGTTTATTGAAATGAAGGAACATGAGTATCAATATTTTATTTTTTGCAGTGAACTTAATTCACTTTGGTCAGTTTGCTATATCCATGGATATAGCAAACTGTATTTTGCTATATCCATCCAATTTGGTGCATGCAACTACACTGTAATACTTGATCCATAAGCACATTTTCATAAAATGCTAAAAATAATTGACTCTGTAGCTATTACAGTATTTCTAAAATAAACTATTTTTATATAATCATTGACTTTTTGAATTCCACGAAGGCTATTATTTTTTTTAAATTAAAATATTCTTCGCTTCAAATTGAGTCATCCACATACCAGTGTATTCATCTCTCAAAATATTAAATACTTCCTTAATTAGTATTTCACTGCAAAAGACTCGGCAATAAAGTTCTGTACAACTCTATTAAGTTCAGTTTTTCTATTTCAAAATCCAGATATTCTTTTAGAACGTCTCTCCATGGTGCATTTCAATGAAGTTTGAAATGATTTATGCGCCCAAAAGATGAAAAGGTCGATCTATCATGCGCTGAATGAACACCGGTGCATTCAAAAGAAATGAAAACAACTTTTATTTAGTGTTCAGATGTTAAGTGTTATGTTCTAAAAATATTGTTGTGGGTGATAACTTTTGTCACACTTTCCATTATGTAACACAATACGTTATCAATCAATCTGTCAAGAATGAACTTTATAAAATACCATTTATCATCGGTCGAAATCACATGCTTGTTTCAAATAATCCAATTTTTTTAAATATGCCTATTCACACTTAAACCTTCACTTCTGAGCCTACAACAATGCAATACTTTTCTTCATGAATATTTATTAGTATGCATTTCTAGAAACACTGTTACAAAAATAGCACGGTAAAAATGAAAATATTATGCATTTGATAAACAGAAATACTAAAATGAAATATTTCAGAATTCAAGGAAAACTTCATCAAATATCCATATATAAATCGTACGATTAGTATAATGAATAGCATTTTAAATCATTTTAATATTTTAAGAATAAAATGGAATATATAGCAGTAAATAATTGTTTATTTTATATTCTAGTAGGTAGCGCTTCATATTATATGCCAATGTTCAAAACTTATTCTAACTGCAATAATAATAAAAATGTTGAGTAGTGTATGGGTATGACTGGGACAAAATGACTGTGTCATTTTGCACCCAGAGTCATACCCATACACTACTCTTTCCTCAATTTTTTAAAAATCAGGACAACCCCTTAAGACTAAATAATGTATAAAATCATACAAAAATGTATAAAATCTTACAAATATGCGTATTTTTAAAAAAATCAAAAAATCAAGAGAATTTTAAGACTCTAAAATTTCATACATTTTAACTTAAAAAATGAGTTATATGAACATTATAGAGACCAAATCTATCAAAAATTGACACTTTTCTACATTTTTTTAAAACCAGGACAACCTCTTAAGACTAAAAATGTATAAAATCATACAAAAATGCATATATTTAAAAAATCAAGAGGGTTTTAAGATTCTCATAATATTTTAACTTATAATGAGTACATTATAGAGACCAAATCTATCAAAAATTGGCTGTTTTTTTCATAATACCCTGTTTTTAAAGGGTGATACCCCCCATTTATTTAATAGATAAAACTCAAAATTTTTAACTAAATCTGAACATTTTTTATAATATTAAAAAGATGACAAAATGAGGACCTGAGCCTCTAATATATTAAATTCTATATATAATAATAAATTTTCAGGTAGGGAAATGTTTTCCCAACTGACAATTAAAGAAAGATATTAAGAAAATCTTCATAATTTTAAAAATGATTAATCTTTCTCTAATTCATATTCGTATTTATCATCTATCATACCCGAATACTTAAATATATATCTACCTTTATTGATTTTATATATTGATTCATCAGAAAGTTTTCCATGTTTATTCGCAAGGTAATACTCTTTTTCTTCGTCTTCCGCATCTAACTTTACGATTACTGAATCTCCATATTTAGTATTAATTTTTCTCAATGATATCAGATCATATTTCCCAGGATTTAAATCATATAATTTAAACGTTTTGGGATAACCTCTCAGTCTATTGAACTCTTCGATTTATTAGTAAACATTTTTATAAATATAAATCCACCCTGCTAAACATAATAAAATAAGTTCTTTGATATAACATATAAAACTCCTAATCCATTCAATTTAATATCTTCATTTTCTTCCTTTTTCAATTAATACAGTCATGCTTTGAAAACTTTCTGATAATAGTTTTTTAGCATGATCATATTTTATATACATATCATAGAATTCTTTACAAAGATAAGTCAAATAGTAAATTTCTTCAGAATTTGTAAAATTTAATGCTCGAATATCACCTAAACACTCATCCATTTATTAGTAAACATTTTTATAAATATAAATCCATCCATTCTTCATAATCTGTAAAACCTCTTTCTTCCATCTCTTTTTCTCTGTATTCTTCATCAGACTTTGACTCTCTAAATATTTTTTCAGCTATAATATTTTTTTGTTCATTATCAGAAATAGAAACATTAATTCTGAATAAAATACATTTTTATAAAATATTTATTTTTCATCTTTTCTCTAAAGACATTCCTTCAAAATTTTTTTAACTTCACAAATCTCTTCAATTATTTTTTCTCTATAAGATTCTTCTTCATAATGTCCAAACTTTTTATTTAATTCACTCATCTGTATAGCTAGTATTTTTTTCCAATAAGCATTAAAAAAGTGATCAGGTAATAGATCAAATTTGTATTTAATCAAATAACAAAAATCTAATTTATCCACAAATTCTTCTATAAAATTTTCACTAAATGTTTGATATCTAGCTATATACATCCAATTTAAATCATCTTTTAATTCTCTCATGGTATCTTCTGTAAGATTTTGAAACATTGTTACATTATATAAATCTAAATAATCAGAACATTTTATGATAAATTCGTTACTTAAAGTTTGATAATGAGAAATGTTTTCCCAATCTACTTTATCTTCACATTTTTCTATAAAATCTTCTGATAATTTTTGATATCTAGAAATTTTAGGCCAATCATCAGTTTGAGCAAATTCTTCAATAAAAGAATCAGACAGTGATGAATATTGAAAAATTAAATCCATATTTACATGATCTTAAGGATTTTTAATTACATCTTCAGATAAATTATTTCTGGAAAATGCATTCCAATCCATTTAATGATGAACGTATTTTAGAAATGGATTTTTTAAATATGCATATGTTTTAAAGCGCTTGATTTACCATGGGTTTTTATCCATAATGTGATGATATCATCACGTTTTCCAAAAGCAAAACAGGTTATTGTATCTGTATGAGCTTCTAAAATTTCCTTACCATTGATTTCTAATGATATATGAAGATTTTGACTTTTATCATATATATATTTACTTTCATATATAACTACATATATGGAAATTTTCATATACACATCTGTAGTTAATCGCATATCTTGATCCAGTAATTTAGAACTCATCATGTTGAAATTTGCTTTTTGAAATCCAAAATGGTTAAAAGTTTGAAAATCTTCTTCTATGGTAACCCAGATATCTCTATTGTCTAAACATACTTTATTCATAGCATCATTATCATTTTCAGGTTCTGAAACATTCGTAATTATTTTATTTTCTGCATCAAATTTATCATTTTGTAATATTAATGTATTTTTTTCAAAATATCTTTTATTCACAACATTTTTTTCATCTTTAGGATCTGCTACATTTCCTATTCTTTTTCCTTTTGCATCGTAAGGTTTTCCTTCTGAAGAATGTAAAGTTATTTCATCTAATTCTTTTATTCTCTTACCTGTTTCTTCAGTAAAGGATAAAAAATCCCTATCATATTTAGTTTCTATTAGATCTCTCAATTCAAAATTATTATTCTCTATTTTATTCAAAACGAAACTTTCAGTGGTTAAATCTAAATCACCTATAGGACTTTCACAATTTTTTAAAATTCTATTTTCCATATCATAATTTCCATCATCCATTAATTTAAAACCTATACCAGGAGGTCCAATAGGTCCTTCTTTCATTTGATCATCATAAGGTGGATAATAAGCACTCATTTATTATAGCATTAATTTTATGATTTTAAACTCTTAACCATTGTTATAGTTTTATTTTTCAAATTTATAAAACAGTTCTTTCTTTCTTTAAAAATAAAATAAAACTTATATTCCTTTTGATTATTCATTAATCTCTCCCAATTAAATTCAATATCTAAATTATTTAAATCGGTATAGTTTTCATGATTTGATAAGTCAAAATAAAAAATAGTATATAATTTTCCAAATTTCTTCTTATTTATCAAACATCCTGTTTCAGTATTAATATCATTTAATCCTGCATGTAAAAGAGCTTCATACACTCTATTATAATCTTTATTGATAAAATTTGTTTTGTAACGCATAAGAGGAATTTGTTTATTATTAATCATCAACCAGCATTCAGTCATATCTATATTATCAAATATCATATTATTTTTTTCATAATTACCATCTCTTTCAACGTACTGAGGAATAACATAGACACCTAAAACTTCATCAGAGGCTGTTGTTGCTGTGACAGATCCGCTATCACTTTTATAGGGACATACCATCTTAAATCTATATCGATCCCAATTTACCTCTATATCTTTATCAGATAAAAATGATTCCATAAACACGCTTTCTGAAGAATTTTTAAATTCAATATAAGGTAAATAAATGCAAAGTTAAACCTTCAACTACTACCTTATAATTAACATTTTCGACATCAGTATATATCATATTCTTATTTTCATTTCTTTGAATTTCTATTTTCACTTCAAAACCTGAAATTATCTTTTCATATTCTCTAAAGAAATCGATTATATCTTTTAAAGGTGTCCATATTTTAATGACATTGCTATCTTTCGTTAGTTCCCATCTCTTTACGAATCCTTCGTTATAATCTTTATTCATTTTCAAATTATTAAAAAACTCAGTTATTTTAGTAGTATCTTCTAAAGTACCATCATATTTGAACTCATTACGGTCAGCTGAATCAGATGTATCTAGATAAAAAAATTCATTTTGAGCTTGTGATGTTACATAATCAGGAGTATAATGAATTAATCTTAAAACATGATTCATGATTGAAAAATTGGACTGTGTATTTGATTCAATTTCGATATCTCCTATATGTACTTTTAAGGTTTTGATAAAACCTCCTCCATTTACCAGACTCACATTTTCGTTTCCAATGGATGATTTATCATATTTTGTAATTTTTAATTTTTGTTCAAGATATCCTCTAGAATATAAAATTTTTGCTTTAGTATCATTAATATGAAAAACATAGGTGGCATTCTCATCTGAACTATGCTCTTTTGGGTGAATTTCTCTTAATTCATAACTTTTAATTTGATCATTATAATAATAATCAGTATCACTCAAATCATAAATCTTTTGCATTTATTTAGGATGAATTTTTAAACCACCTCCATTCTTTTTCATTGAAAATATTTCTTTTAATTTATTCTGTGTTTTAATAATAGGTTCAGTTTTCAATAAAACTTTTAAAAATCCTTGTATTTTTTTACTTTTTCTATATAATCTATGTTTATTCATTTATTTATGAAGAAAAACCTGACCTAACAATTGATATATTTTTTTAACGTAGTTATCCTCAAAAATAGGGATAAAATTAAATTCTACAGCTCCATTATTTAAATAAATTAATTCACCTTTTTGATTAGTAATCCTCATTTTTATTCTTTCAACAGGATCCGTTTTAACAGGAAAATATATCCAATTATTAAATTCTTTTGAAATTATACTACCTGGAGGATCTTTATTAACGAAAGAATAAATGACGTCTGAATTAAATTGATTTATTAAAGATCTTTTTACAAGATCACAGTGAATATAAATATTATCATTTCCGTTGGATATATGAGCTATATGTTCACCTTCAACCTCTGCCTCGTCATCATAACTTCCGTATATCGGTTTTAAACAACCTATAAATTTATGAAAGTTACTTTTTGTAAAATCAATTACCCAACCTTTTTTCAGTTTAATAGCTATTCTTTGTCTTGCTTCAATAATGCCAAATTTCACAGGTGGATCCTCACCAAATATTTTTATCATATACTCATTTAAACCTCTTATAGTATAATTACCATTTGAGATAACAATTGTTATATCTGTGTCTAATGTATACATTCTAAATATGTTATTTCCATAATTCTCACTTATATTAAATCATGAAACTTCTATAGAAAACGACTGTAAAGCTAATTTTTTTAATTTAAGAGTTGTAATAAAATTTACAGTGAATTCCTCAGATTTCTCATGACCTTCAGATTTTAATATTATCATTTATACAGAACAAAATTTTCATTATAGTCACTGGGTTTTTGTGTAGGAAGGGATTTGAGAACATTTTTCGGTGATTTACCTTTATTCCTTTCTCTTATATATTTCATACAAAATAAACCACATTTCACAGATGTAGGTTTCTGTAAAAAACTATCATTATGACCTATTTTTCTTTTTTTATTAGAAGTAACAAGAAATGATTTAATATTTTTAGGAATATAGTCTTTCTTCATATTGTCATATTCACCAAACGCATCAAAATATTCCACATATTTATATTTAGGATCATTATAATAACCAACCCAATGAGTTCCAGGACCTGTTGATACATCTAAATTAATGATTCCATTTTCAAATTTTCCTATTGTTTTAGTTAATAAATCATAGGTAAATACACCTCTAAATCCTTTTTCATTTTTCATATTTTCTTCGATCATTCTGTTACTAATTCCCATAGTTGATATATCCCCTTTCCACGTTTTTTTTTCCAGATCCTTTCATCTTTTTTTGTATAGTTGAACTAGCTAATCCAGATAAAGCACCTGTTGCTAATACTGAAACTGCAAATTTAGCAGCGGTTATTAAATATGGTATAAGTGCTGCTAGAAATGGTAAAAATCCTCCATTTTTATCTAATTGGGTTTTACTGATAGTAATTCATTTTCCATCATTAATATGATTAATTTGAGTTTTAGTTAAATACATCTCATGATTAGGAGTTTTAGATTTATCTATTTGTAATGTTAGTTCTTCTTTATTTCTAAAAGCTAATTTAAGTTTATTTTTCTGACCTTCACTCAAATAAACTTTATTTTTTATCATTTATTAACGAGAAATTGTTTATGATATCGTTGTACATCATTAGAAGTTATTTTTCCATTTTTTAATAACATATCTAACAATAAAACTACTTGATTATACAATTTCCTTGATTTTCTTCCATTACATATTTTTTCTGTTAAATTTAATAATACATCCTATCCTTTACCCACTTTTATATCTTCACTACCTCGAATCTGATATAATTAATGCATATAAATTTCTAACATATTTTCTTTATTTTCAATTTCTTCTATTTCGTTCTTTTTCTGATTTAATACCTCCTCTGAAATATTTTTAGCCCCAGTAATTTAACTTCTTAAGTTGCCCCTTTTCCTCGATAATCCTATTTTTAGATTTTTAGCTCTTGAGTACATCTCCTCTAATTTTTCTTGATCGTTTAAAAATACTGAAGGTCTGTATAATTTATCTTCTTTTAAATATTTTAAATTTAAATTTTCATCGATATCATAAGTATTAGATACTAATTTTTTCACAGCTGCAATAGACTCTTCTATAGATGGAAATGAAATATTTTCTACATCATTTTGAATACTTTTTACAACCTCTTTATTTGATTTTTCATATTTTTCAATTTCTTGAGTGACTGGTTTATGAAATTCCTCTAAGATTTTTTGAATACCTAATTTTTCTTTTAGTTGATCTTCACTATTCTTTCTTATTTCTCTTTCTAATTTTACTAATTTAATTGCATCTTTTATTTACTTTATAAACTTGTGTTTTCGTTCTTTTTCTAATTCGTTCATTTATATAATATTAATTTTTTACTGCAGTAAATTTTATTTTTTACAGCGAGTAAATTATTTTTTACTGTTATATAAATGATAAAAATTAAAGATTACACGGAACCAGATGAGTTACCTGATCCTAATCAACATCCGTTGTTACCTAAACATCCATTTAGATTGCTTATAACAGGGCCTTCAGGTTCAGGTAAAACAAATTTACTGTTAAATATGATGTATGATTTTTTTTAATTTTGATGCATTATATATATGTGCAAAAGATTTATACGAACCTAAATATTCTACATTACAAGAAATATATACAATGTTTGAATACAATGTTTGAGATATAGAAAGAGAAGATATTTTGAAATGTAAGAAGAATAAGAAAACATTATTAGAATTATATGATAAATACAAAAAAGAAGTATTCTTTTCTTCAGATGATTTTATTACAGTAGATGATTTAAATCCTACATTAAAGAATTCAGTTATTTTCGATGATTGTGTGTCTGAGAAAGATCAAAAAACCATTCAGGAATTATTTATCAGAGGTAGAAAGAAAAACGCATCCATAATATATTTATCGCAGTCTTACTATACAACACCTATCAATATAAGAAAGAACTGTAATTACTTTATATTTTTCAATCTACAACCAAAAGAAATGCAACAGATTATAAGAGAGATAGATGGTAAATTAAGTACTGAAGAATTTAAACAAATATATAATAAAAGTGTTCAAAAGATTTTTTAATGTTAGATTTAGTTAATCCTAAAATGAGATACAGAATAAAATTTGATCCTATATAAATGAAATGGAAGAATATTTAGAAAAAAGATTGTATGTTTACAGAAAGAGTAGAAATTTGTATCAAAAGATAAGTATTTCATTATCAGTAAGTAAGGTGGAACGGGTTTATCAGCTATTGCATTTCTACCGCTTGCTTTTTTGAGTTTATCGGTTGGTATAGTAGAAGCTATTGATCTTGCATTAAAAGTAGCAGAAAGGAAAGAAGAATATAGACATTGTTATAATTTTTATAAAGAACTCATTAATTCGTTTAAAGCTAAGGATATGACAGAAGAAGAAATTTATATGCGAGAAAAGGATTTCATAAAAAGTTTAAAATTTAATCCAGTTGAAAAACATGTAAAACAAATGCAATTGAAAGGATATAAATTTATTCATTCTAAATAAATGGTTTGTAAAAAAAATATTCAAGGTGGTGATATTGTTGGATGGTTACAAGATAAAATAAATCCTCCAGAAATGCATTTACCAGGATATCAATATTGTGGTCCATTTACAAAATTAGAAAAAAGATTAAAAAGAGGTGATCCTGGAATAAATAAAGTTGATAAAGCATCTAAAAAACATGATATTGAATACAATAAAGCAAAAGTTACAAAAAAGAGACATGTTGCTGATCAAGATTTAATAGATGATTTCAATGCAATACAAGATCCCACATTTCGAGAAAGATTAGGTAGAGTATTTATTAAACCTATTATTAAAGCTAAAATAGAATCTGGGTTAGGAATTTCTACTTCTATGTATTGTGTCAAGTGTAAAAAGAAAACCGAAACTAAAAATTATCATGAAACTACTTCTAAAAGTAATAAACCACTTGGTAAAAGTATTTGTGCAATTTGTGGCAGTAAAAAAAATACTTTTTTAGATTAAAGAGTTAAAAGAGACATATTATAATCCAGAAACAGGTTATTGTGGTATTCAAGAATTGAAAAGAAAAACAAGATTACCTAATGTTGAAGAATTTTTACATGAACAAGATGTATATACTAGATATAAACCTGCCATTCGTAAATTTAAAAGAAAGAGAGTTTATGTTCCAAACAGTAATAATCAATTTGACGCTGATTTGTTATTTATAAAAAATTATAGCAAATATAACGATGGAACTAATTATTTGTTAACAGTTATAGATGCTTTTAATAAATATGCTTGGGCTTTCCCTATAAACGGAAAAACATCTGAAGAAGTCGTACTAGGTTTTAAGCAAGTTTTTAAAGAAAGAATACAGAAATTTATATTGACGGATGAAGGTACTGAATTTACAGGAAAAGTTACACAAAAATTATTCAAAGATAATAATATACATTGGTTTACGACTTATAATAAAGAAATAAAATCTGCAATAGCTGAGAGATTTAATAGAAGTATAAGAGAAAAAATTATAAAATATATGCATGCTAACAATACTAAAAGTTATATTGATGTATTACCTAAATTACTTAAAAATTATAACAATTCATATCATAGATCTATAACAATGACACCTGTTGAGGCTAGTCGAGACGAAAATGAATCTCTAGTTTATAAAAATTTATATACTAAAAAGATCATAAAAAAACCTAAATTTAAGATAGGGGATAGAGTTAGAATATCAACAATTAAAAAAACATGCAGGAAAGTAGATGATTCTACATTTACTGAAGAGATTTTTATAGTTTCTGAAGTAATCAAAACAGATCCAATAACTTAACGATTAAAAGATTTAAACAGTAAAGAAATTGAAGGAACTTTTTATGGAAAATGAAATGGTAAAATATAATAAAAAAGATAATGTATATAAAATTGAAAAAATCATAAAAAAGAATGGAAATCGTTATCTTGTGAAATGGCTTGGTTATACTGATGATTTTAACTCTTGGATATTATCACGAGATGTCAGCACGTATCAGTGAAGCTTTATCAGTGAAACTTTATCACACAGTATTCACTCACTGAGGGTAAGACATCAGCTGTATAGTTATGTTAATTTCGCATTCTCTAGGTTGAGCGATCGAAACTCCCAATGCTTTTTGATTTCGTAGTAAATAAATGAATGTTAACTTCTTTGACGGTGTTGAAATGGTTGAATCGGTTGCTATTTCAGATAATGGAGTAGCGCTTAATTTAAAGATGAAATTAATGTGTTTTGATGATGAATATTTTTATGTTATAGATTATGAGAGTTTAAAACAAAGAAATAAAAGTAGAATTAGTTATTTTAATCGAATAAAAAGGAGGTATAGTATTTCTCAAGAAGTTGGGGATATGTTTTTAAAATTTCTAGATTTTATGTATTATGAGAAATCAGTTAATTATTATTATTTTATGAAAAAGATTTGTGATTTTTTAAAAATGAAAATAGTATAAAGGTCCAAAGACTTTGGTATAAAGTCAAAAAGAAATGTGAAAAAATCTGGAATGATTTCTTACAAAGTATTTCAAAAAATGTTTCCTAATAAATGGAGCTTACAAAAAAGTGTGTACACTGTTTGACTATGAAATCAGTAAATGAGTTTTATATATATCATAGAAATGGAAAAATTTATTTCCAAAGTCATTGTAAATGTTGTGATTCCATAATCAAATATAAAAAAATTAAATGTGAATGTGGTATGCAATATACATATACACTCAAAAAGAGGCATTTAAAAAGTAAGCATCTTCCGGGAAAAAGTATTTCAGAAAATGTTTCCTAATAAATGGAGCTCACCTTAAAGTCAAAGACTATTAATGAACTTAGAAAAGTAGTAAAACAATTAAATAATAAACAATCTAAAGGTTGTAAGAAGGATGATTTAATTAGATTATTAATTAAATATATCAGAAAAACAGGTGAATATAAACCTGTTTTAGTAGATTTATTAAATTTAGATATATCAAAATACTTGGAAAAAAAAGAAGAAAATATTTATTGAAAAATCTGAAAAGCGTAATAAAATTAAAAAAGTTTTTGAATCTTTTAATTTGAAATTTGATAATAAAGAATTTAAGCCAAAAGAAGAAAAAAAATTAAAACAGAAGTGAATCTTAAAAAATTATTTACAGAGCAATTTATTACTAAGGATATATTTGGTTTGAAGTCAAAGACTATTGGTGAACTTAGAAAAGTAGTAAAACAATTGAACATTAAACAATCCAAAGGTTGTAAGAAGGATGATTTAATTAGATTATTAATTAAATATATAAAAGAAACTGGAGAATATAAATATGTTTTAGTAGATTTATTAAATTTAGATATATCAAAATACTTGGAAAAAAAGAAGAAAATATTTATTGAAAAACCTGAAAAACGTAATAAAATTAAAAAGTTTTTTGATTCTTTTAATTTGATATTTGATAATAAGGAATTTAAGCCAAACGAAGAAAAAAAGATTAAAACAGTAGTGAATCTTAAAAAATTATTAACTCCTGATCTTACAGAACAATTGAAACAATTTATTAATGAACCTAAAAATAGGCGTAAGAATATATTTGATTATTTTGGTTTGAAATATAAAGATGGAGAATTGGTAAAAAAGAAAGAAAAGAAAGTAGAAAAAATAGAAGTTAATCTTGAAGATTTATTTAAACCTGATTATGATATTGTTCAAATTAGTCAAAAATATATTAAAAAATATAACACATATAGGTGTATTTATAAAATTGTAGAAATCAATGAACTTAGACCTGTACAATATCATAATATTTTAAAGGATTTATTTAGAAAAGCTATTGGAAAAGTAGAAGGAAAAGTAGATATTATAGTACACAATGCTGCATTAAGTAAACCTTTTCATCCTAAAATGATGTCAACTAGAGAGGCTTATGATACCTATATAGATGTTTTAACACATAAAATTGAATACAAAGAATTAGATATTAAAGAATGTACATTCGATTTTCATGTCATAGAATTACCACACGGAGGAAAGCATCTAAAAATTCTCAAAGATGATGATATAGTAAACAAAAATAGTATTTGTCAAATTAAAAATAACGATAATAT
The DNA here is from genome assembly GCA_951213105.1 of Amaurobius ferox. Taxonomy (NCBI): domain Eukaryota; kingdom Metazoa; phylum Arthropoda; class Arachnida; order Araneae; family Amaurobiidae; genus Amaurobius; species Amaurobius ferox. The sequence goes on from OX578143.1 coordinate 33,234,149, forward strand.
ATATTTATCTAGATCTATTGTATTTGCTCTATCTATTCAAAATCCTGAACTTTTATGTGAAAAATTAAACTATAAAAAACTAACTAAAAATGACATTATATATATTAAAATGGAAGAATATTACAAAAAACGTTAGCTGAAAAATTACATGAAATGTGTGAAATTCCTTTAGATATTTGTAATTTAGAGCATGTTAAATTTAAAGAATTCTTAAATATTCAAATTACTATATTTTGTAGAGAAAATTTTAATGAAAGAATATAGAGTGGTACTTATAAAACTACTTGTATTTACATTAAAAAAATAGAAATCATTTTGATACCATTACATCTGTTACAGGAGTTTTAGGAAAAAAAAATTATTGTGATTACTGTGAGTTATAAAAGAAGCGATCAGCATAAATGTTTATTAAAATGTGATAGATGTTTTACGAAAGAAAGTAATTGTGAAGGTGATGATATCCAGTGTAATGAATGTTTTCGAAGTTTTAAAGGTGAAAACTGTTTTGAAAATCATAAAAAATAAATTAAAAGAATTGTCTGTTTGTGAAATACTATGGAAATGTTTAAAATGTAAGAGAAATATCAACAGAGATAAAAGAACACCTGAAGATCATATATGTGGAGAAAGACTATGTAAAAATTGTAGACAATGGGTCTTAAAAGATCATAGGTTTTACTATATGAAAACAAAAAAAGCTAAGGGTGGAACCTGTAAAAATATTTGTTCTACTCAAGAATGGTGTAATATATGTCAAAAACATAGATTTCCTGAAAATTATATGTATGGTAGTATGTGTGAAAACAAATGTAATTACAAAAGTAATGACAGATATAGTTGGTGTGATGCATGTAAATATTCTGAATTTACACAAAAATATATGTTTTTTGACGTTGAAACAAATCAAGAGACTGGAAATCATGAAGTCAATTTAATTATAAATCAAGAATTTAATGGAGAAGAAAACATATTTAAGAATGAAAACGACTATTGTAAGTGGCTATTTGATAAGAAACATGCAGGTTATACCGTATTAGCTCATTATGGGAAAGGTTTCGACGTTCAATTTATATCTAAATACTGTTTTAAAAATAAAATTAAAGTTTTTACAATCTATCAAGGAAATAAACTCATTTATATGAATGCAAACAAATATAATATAAGGTTTCTAGATTCTATTAATTTTACATCGATTCCATTAAGAAAATTTCCTAAAACGTTTGGATTAATAGAATTAGCAAACGGATATTTTCCTCATTTGTTTAACACTATTAAAAATCAAACTTATATAGGAAAATATCCTGAAAAATACCATTATAGATATGATACTATGACTTTAGAAGATAGAGAATTGTTTAATAAATGGTACAAATCTGTAAAAAATGAAATCTTTGATTTTCAAAAAGAAATTATTAAATACTGCAGGTCTGATGTAGATATTTTAAGAAAAGGAAGTTTAGAATTGAGAAGATTATTTTTAGAAATAGCAAATATAGATCCTTTTAAATATGTCACTTTAGCAAGTGTTTATATATCTATATATAGAGATATATTCGTACCTGAGGGTACAATAGCTATAGATGAAGAGATCATCAAACGAGATCAATACAGTAAAAAATCAATTGCATGGATAAATTATTTATCTCAAAAACATAAAATAAATATACAGCATGCTTGAAATGGAGGAGAGAAAAAAATAAAATTAGACAATAAAACTTATAAAGTAGATGGTTTTTACAATAATACTGTATATTAATTTCAGGGTTGTCATTGGCATGGATGTTATTGTTGTTACAGAAAATCTACTTTAAATGAACAAAATCAAATATGTATGACAGATTTAAATGATAAAACATAAAAGATAAATAATAAGATAAAAGATGCAGGATATGAGTTAATTCAGAATGTGATTTTGATAATGATAAAGAAATTAAAAAATATATGAAAAAAGAATGGAAAAGAGATTTTATAGCACCTTTTAATCCTAGAGATGCCTTCTATGGTGGTAGATGTGAACCAACTAAATTAAAATATGAAATGAAAAATAAAGAGACCGGTCGATATTTTGATGCATGTTCGCTCTGTCCGATTGTAAATTATTTTGATTATTATCCTATTGGGCATCCTAAAAAGATCTATAACCCTAAAAAAATATGATGAAAATTGGTTTGGGGGGAATACAGTGTAAAGTACTTCCTCCTAGAAAATTATATCATCCAGTATTGCCTTATAAAGAAGAAAAATTGATATTTAGTTTGTTGTTGTTGCTGAAACCCAGACCATCCGACCTACCAGAAAGGTGTAAGGTAACAGTTTGGATGGTCGGGAAGTGCCACCCGATTTAGACCGCAACCCAGTTGGGAGGCATCCACAGGGACCTTACCCTCCTTCCCCTACCACCAACCTCTCGGAAGGACTGATATTTAGTTTGTGTCAATCATGTTCAAAAACATTTAAATGCTACCATTATAAAACAGAAACTGAAAGGAAAAAATGTAAAAAGTGTTATGAAATAAGAAATAAATTATGTAATCATACAGATGATGAAAGAAGCTTTATAGGTACTTGGACAACGGATGACGTCAATTTAGCTAAAGGAAAAGCATATAAAATTTTAAATATATATGAAGTTCGGCATTTTGAAAAAAAAAAAATAAACTATTCAAAGTGTATGTCAAAATGTTTTTAAAAATTAAATTAGAAACAGATGATAAATTAAAAAAACCAAAATATTTTAAAAATAAAAAAGATTATGAAACATACATTAATAATTATAAAAAGATTGTCAAAGAAATATTAGATATTGATTTAGGTGAAATAAAAGAAGATACAGGAATGAGATTTATAGCCAAAATCTGTTTAAACTCTTTATGGGGTAAGTTTGGACAAAGAAATAATATGAAACAAACTGAGCTGGTAATAGAGCTGGAAGATTTTTATAGTATTGTATTGAATGATAAAATTAAAGATTTGAATATGATATTTTTAAATGATGATTGTGTATAAATGGATTATAAGATGAAAGATGATTATACCAAGAATAAATTTAATACGAATATTTATATAGCAGCATTTACAACTAGTTCCGCTAGAATAAGATTATATTAAAAGCTTGATAAACTAGGAGATAAAGTTATGTATTATGATACAGATAGTATCGTTTATATTGATGATGATACTAATAAAGTAAAAACAGGTTGTATGTTGGAAGAATGGACAGATGAATTAGGAGAAGATAAATATATGACATCGTGGATTTCTGGGGCCAGTAAAGATTATGGCTATATTCTTAATGATGGATCTGTAAAAGGTAAAGTAAAAGGTTTTAAAATGAATTATGAGAGTGAAACTAAGCTCAGTTTCGATGAAAGAATGAAAACAATAACAGGTGAAACTGAACATATAGATGTAGAAATAAATCAGTTACAAATACTAAAAGATAGAAATATTAAAGTGAATAACACGAATAAAAAATACATGTTTGGATATGACAAAAGAAGAATTTTAGATAATTTTGATACTATACCATTTGGTTATTAATATTTATAAAAATGTTTACTAATAAATGGATGCTTTGTTTAGGTGATATTCGAGCTTTAAATTTCACAAATTCTGAAGAAATTTACTATTTGACTTATCTTTGTAAAGAATTGTATGATGAAAGAAGAATTGTATGATTTGTACACAATCATCATAAATATGATCATACTAAAAAACTTTTATCAGAAAGTTTTCAAAGGATGACTATATTAATTGAAAATGAAGAAAATGAAGATATTAAATTGAATGGATTACGAGTTTTATATGTTATTTCAAAGAACTTATTCTATTATGATTAGATTCCTCAGGTGGATTTATATTTATAAATATGTTTACTAATAAATGGAAGAGTTCAATAGACTTAGAGGTTATCCCAAAACGTTTAAATTAAAAGATTTATATCCTGGGAAATATGATCTGATATCATTGAGAAAAATTAATACTAAATATGGAGATTCAGTAATCGTAAAGTTAGATGTGGAAGCTGAAGAAGAGGAGTATTACCTTGCGAATAAACATGGTAAACTTTCTGATGAATCAATAAATAAAATCAATAAAGGAAGATATATATTTAAGTTTACAGGTATGATTGATGATAAATACGAATATTAATTAGAGAAAGCTTAATCATTTTTAAGATTATGTAGATTTTCGTAAGATCTTTCTTTAATTGTCAGGTGGGGATACATTACCCTACCTGAATATTAATTATAAAATTTAATATATTAGAGGCTCAGGTCCTCATTTTACCATCATTTTAATTTTATAAAAAATGTTTAGATTTAGTTAAAAATTTTTGTGTTTTTCAATTAAATAAAATATAGGGGGTCTCAACCCCACCCTTTAAAAACAGGGCATTTTTAATATATTAGAAGGCTTTCCATTTATTTGGAGGTCCTCTTTTTTCACGCATTTATCTTAATATCATCTCTAATATATTTGTTATTATTTTCTTTCATATATTCAAAGATTTTGATAGATATGGTCTCAATAATGTCTTATATGACTTAAATATAAGTTAAAATGTATTATATTTCAGAGTCCTAAAAACTCTCTTGATTTTTTTTTTTAAAAATACGCATTTTTGAATGATTCTATGCATTTTTGGTCTTAAGAGGTTGTCCTGATTTTTAAAAGATGGAGGCAAAGTAGTAGTGTATCGGGTGGACTCTGGAACAAAATGACTATGTCATTTTGTTCCAGAGTCCACCCCATACACTACTTATGTTATACAAGTAAAAGTAAAATTCGAAGTTACCTTGTCAGTATAACTAATTGCAAACTCTTGCCATACCTTCTCCAAGATGTGTCTGTTCAACTTGTAATTCTCTTGTTGTCTATATGATTGATGATAATAACAATTAAAGTTCGACATGATGTGATCTCGCCGTTTGTCAAAATATGTTAAAGGCATGCTATATCGCACTGCCATTTTATAGATAGAATCACTCAATCCATTATAAAATTTCATTTCGATCATTTTAAAAATCCTGTTGACGATATTTCGTTCATAATTTCAATACGTCCCGTAGATCCGTATTTGTGATTACGTCCAAATTACCTGTTACTATATGACTTAGATCATTATCGACAAAGGTGCTGGATGGACATTGACATGACTTATTACTATAAAGATGCAGATTTTTACTTATTTTATTATAGTTAAAAACTTTACCTCCAATAGGAATAACATACCTATATGATATAGAGACCATCGTATTAGAGATGGGAAAATGCATATTATGACTTTTTAAAATACTATTAAAAAGGATATCATCAAAAGCCTTATTACTAAAGGTTGATATAAAGAATTTTTTATTATCTGGTTTTTTGATTTCCAAATTCAAGTTGATGTTATAGCGTGATGCTCTCAATTTTATCATATCGAGAAAAATAGCGTAATTGTTGATGATAATATGAGATTTACAGTGTTATGCATCTTTAAATTGTTTTTACTGTAGTTGGCTCAAATGCGTTTGACGTAACGTTTACGAATGCCAAAAACAGTATTTTTGATCCAATTGGCCTTAATTTCTTGTAAGTTGTAAATTTACTTGATTAAAGTATCTATTTTTACAAGAATATTAAGATAAGATGTTCTAGTAGTACGTTTTCCCCTATGATGTCTTGTAAGAGTATATCCTAGTTTATGAGTCAAGGATGATTGTACACGTCCATTTTTGCATGATTCCAAATCATGAATATCTTTATAAAGGATGGAAATATGCACATAAGGATAAATAGTTAAAAATTGTCTAATTTGTATACACTCCCATCATAACCCTTCGTCTAGGTTAGTCACAAAATCTAATATTTTTATACAAATATCGTCAAATCCATGCTGACTAAAATGGCTTAATTCAAAATTTGAATTCTGTGCTGTTTTACTAATGTGTTGTTTGATTTGACTCCTGTGTAGATTAATACGTAAATTGAGTGCATTTTTTTTCTGTCCGATATATTGTTTCTGACATTTACCACATATAATAGAATATGTGCAATTATAAGATTTGCAAAATATGCGAAAATAGTTATTGTTGACAGAGATTTGTTCTTTCACGGCAACAGGACAGAGTTTGCATCTACGTGATCCACATTTTTTAAATTTAAAGGAGTCAATATCCTTATACGTATATTTATAATGCGTAGTAGTATGTTCATGCACATTATTCATGTCTTCATTATTATCTTGTAAACAAGGTAATGCGTCCAATACGTTATTTATATTATCATCAGGAGTATGACGGCTTTGCTTAAAATAATGTAAAATAGTGCTCATAAAGGGTAGCAGGATGTCGATCACACAGTTTACCCATGATCACTGTGTTACCGGGCTAATATATGATTCATGTATCGTTGCTAGGCGCTATAATTTTAGTTGTACTCATATCATAAGTTTCAATAATTTATACTCGTATTGTGGAGTGTGAAAACAGAGATCGGAGAGAAGGGGATGTTTGATGCAAATTCAAGCTCAAAATTAATAGCTCGTTCATCTAACCATAAACTAAACGTATTCGCTAATATTATGTACAAGCGTGAATAGCCGTTTTAAATTTTGCCGATCATATCAAATCCCTGATGATATAGTTTTTCACAAATTTTAAAGTTTTTTTGGGTATTTATAAATGTCATGAATCCATAGAAGATATATCGTTAATATAAGAGTAAACATATTATCGAAAAGATACGAAGTAAGAAATTAAAATTCTACCTGACAGCAGATAACGTCATAACATATAAAGGTATAAAACAACATGGGTCCAAGATGAGTAAAACATTAAAAAGTGTAATAAATGTCGGATATCAATTCCAAGTTCCCATCTACAATGCACGTCCCCGGCAAAAACAGCATCCGGAAGGCCCCAGCCAACACGACTGAAGTCCTAGAGGTATCCCGAATAGACATGAATATGAAATAC
>OX578143.1:33246110-33411110 GCA_951213105.1 Amaurobius ferox
TCTTATGCAGATCTCGCACAGAGAATCATAAATGCGGTGACTTAACGTGGAAGATTAGTAATTTGCGGTTGCAAGGGACAATTTGTGCACTTACTGTAATACATTAAAATATGCGTAACACAGTGGTAGTTATCTCAATTTATAGATAGAATTCAATTGCTATATATTTAATTCACAGTTTTAAGAAAATATAGAAAAATATCAATATGTAAATAGCAAATACTTTTCAAAAATATTGCATCGAGTTTTCTATAGTTTCGTCTATGATATATGAAATGTTCCAAATGTGATATAGGTATCTGTATATAGTTTATATATATATTTTTCATTTATGTAAAGTTTTCATTTGGTCTATAAGGCATAGTATATGTAAAATAAAAGTTTCAAGACTTTTTAATCAAGTCTGTCTGAGTGTCCGTTAGTTTTTTGATACGAGAATTCTTGAACAAACTAAGAAAATAACTTAATTTTTTTTTTAATTATTGCGATCTATAACCGTAGGAGGCCTATTTATGTTTAAAGCTGTCAAGTGAAAACTTGCAAGTTAACTTTTAATAAATAAATAAAACGTTTTAATACAAAATATATTTTATATAAAATTTATTATATATAAATTCCAAATGTGAGTGTATAGTGTATGTTTCTTTTTTCATTTATGTACAATTTTAACTTGGTCTATAATTCATAGTATACGTAAGATAAAATTATCAACAACTTTTTAATCATGTCTGTCTGAATATTTGTCAGCCTGTTGATACGATAACTATCGAACAAATATATTTTAAATTAACATGCACATGTTAATTTAAAACTAAGTAGCAATATTTGAAGAATGTTATTGAGCGCTGATCTCCAGATATTGCACAGATTCGATCTAAAATAAAAAATACGCGAAATGTAAATATATACTATTATTAAATGTGTAGAAAAATGAATCGGAATTATTCTAAAAGATGAGCGAGAAATTTACCAAGGCAAAAGGACTTATACAAGAAACGAATACAATTAACAACGAATACAAACACATATATTTTAGAAATGCAGAAACGTCCTAAATTATAAGCCTTTAAAATAGTAATCATGGATCATTTTAATTCATATACCGCACTGAGTTATATATGCTGTAGATGGGTAATTTTCGATTGCAGGGAGCCAATTTATGCAATCATATTAATATATTAAAATATGGGTAACATAATGGTAGATATCTCAGTTTATAGATGGAATTCCATTGCTGCATTGTTAATTAGCATTTTACAATAAGACAAGAAAGATCAATCATGCTTAAAGCATTGATTATGAAACACTTTCCAACTTCAATGCTATTTTATTTAAACAAGCCTAAAATGCAATACATTCCTCGGTAATATTTTAAAACTTATCACAATACTACATTAATTTATTATATTTGAAAACTTAAACCTTCATCGAAAAAAAATGAATTACATTCAAATGACGGCATTGAAATATAAATTGCCTGGTTTAAACTTCTCTAAAATGTGATACATTCCTCGGTAATAATCTTAGAATTTACATAATACTACGATAATTTATTATATTTGAAAATTTCATCGAAAACAACTGAAATTCATTCAAATGACGTCATAGAAAAAATAACACGCCTGGCTCTATCTATAAAGCCAACATTTCATTCATAAATAATTTCCCATTTATGTCATTCATCACAATACTACAATAACTTATTTTATTTAAAAATTAAGACCATGGAGCTACAAGTAATTAAACTCTATGTTTTTGTTGTTGAAACCCAGACCGTCCGACCTACCAGGAAGGTGTAAGGTAACAGTTTGGACGGTCGGGAAGTGCCACCCAATTTAGACCGGAACCCAGTGGGGGAGGCATCCACAAGGACCGTACCCTCCTTCCCCTACCACCAACCTCTCAGAAGGACTTACGGACCCACATGTTTAGCGTGATCGTACTCCGCGTGAACACGGCGGCCGTTTTGGCAGTGGCTGGAATCGAACCCGGGCCTACCGAGTGCAACTCCAGCGCGCTAACCACAGGGTTACCGCGCCCATTAAACTCCATGCTGAGTGTTGATAACCCAGACCACACGACCAACCCGAAGGCTTATGGTAGCAAGATGTGTGGCCGGGATTAAACTCTATGCGTAAAACATCATCGAAAAAAATCGTCCTTCTCTTTTTAAAATCGGTGAATATTTCATTCATATCATCAATGCAGATTACATGAACTTAATGATTTTGTATTAAAGAAATGCAGCAATTGTAATACAACTCATTCTACATATTTTGCTGTTTACATTTTACATAGGTGAAAAATAGGCTTCGTTATAGAAATAATCAAATTTGGATGAGCATTTAAACTCAAAGATATTGTAATTGCGTTGTTTCAGTATGTAGATGCATAGAATTTAAGCAAAAATAAAGTGGTTTTAGGACGGACACAACACTCAATATGAATTAAAAAGAAGTTTAAAAATCACGATTTTGAGACAAGTTGAATGCCATTTATCATTTTGAAGTGGGTCACGAGATCTTTTCATATCATGGTCACGTGATCGTTTCATATAAGAAGTGTTATTATAATTTTAATTTTTATTTAAAAAACTTCTGAATATATTTCAGTAGTTTTCATTATATTTCAGTAGTAGTCAGACAGACAGACTGACAGAATGAACAAAGTCATAAACACTTTTCAACTTTGTTGTAAAGTGTTAAAAATGTCGAAAAATAACAATATAAAAATGAAAAATATTTTTATAAAATAATACATAAAGCTTTTTATATTATCTATGATATATGAAATGTTCCAAATATGAGTGTATAGCATTTATTTGTTTTTTCATTTATGTTAAATTTTCGCTTGGTCTATAATACATAGCATATGTAAAATAAAAATATCAACGATTCTTTTTATCAGGTATGTCTGAGTATCTGTCAGCCTGCTGATACGATAACTCTCGTGCAAATTGAGATAATCACTCAATTTTTTTTACGATTATTACAATCTGTAACAATATGTAGCCTATTGATTGCCAAAGATGTCGAGCTAATACATGTAATTTACCTTTGAATAAAATACATAAACACTTTTTAATACAAAATATATTTATGTAAAATTATTACAGTCCTGCGGCATGCACATTTTAATTTAAAACTAAGTGGCAATATTGAAAAACATCAACAAATGCCAGTCTGCAGATATTGCACAGATTTGATCTAAAATTGAAAAATTAAATATGAGAAATGCAAATTTATGTACTATTACCACACGTGTAATCTCTTTGCAAGCATTTGCAACTACAAACAAATATACACCATTGTTCAAAAGCATTATCCTATCTCATGGTGTTTGGAGATTTTACATTTCAGTATAGAGTGCTATTACTTTTGAATGAATTGAAGGAACTGAATGAAAAAACATGTAAACTAGAGAACGATTTTAACACGCTCTTGAAAATTATAGTTAAAAGTATAGAAAAATAGTAATGTAAATAAAAGATAACATTTTACATGTAATGTTTACAACATGCTTAATTTACAAAACGATAACAGTGAGTATATTTGAAATGTTACAAGTTTTCAACATAAAATCAAAAATAAATTATAAAATAATTAAATATGTTTGATATAATCAAATGAGTAAATTATTTGTTAGTACTTTGACCAGACATTTATGTATCATTGTTTAATAATTATGAGATGCACGTCTGCTATGCATCCTTTAGAAGTATAGATGCCTAATAGTCTGTTGGATATTCAATATTCCTGGATGTAAAATCCTTTTTATATGTAATATCAATACCCTTATTATCAATCTTCAGTATTATAAACATCAAAAGTTTTGATAAAACTGTATGAAGAATTAGATTTGAAATTTTGGTGTAATGTCACCAATTGTTTGGTTAGCTGCTTAATTTATTAAATCGCTTCATATATTTAAAAATAATGGTAGACAGCGCAAACAATTATAAATCACCACTTAACAAATTCAGATAATTCCTATACTGTGTGAATCAAATAATTTACTCAGTATGACTCAAATGATATTATCCAGTTTAACACAGATTACATTTTCCATTCTGATTCAAAGATTCGCTCAGTCTGAACAAGTCAGAGGTCATCGTAAAATTTATTTACATACTTTGATCACTATTTAATGCATAATTTATTTACACAATTTTGTTATATGAATATGAGTTTCAGTTAAAATTCGTAAATTAAATTATTTGAAATATCAAAGAACAAAAAATCTAATATGTAAAAATAAATTCTAAAATACCTATGTTTTACTACCAGTATATTTAAAAAATAAACTGACATAAAGAAATTCACGCAACCACTTCATCGCACGCACTTTCCGAAACACAGAAACTACTAATTTACCGACCTTTCTAATGGTAATCAAGAAACATTCTCATGCAGATCCCGTACTTTGAGTAATAAATTATGGGACTTGCGGGAGCAATGGAATGCAATTTGTGGTTGAAGAGAGGCAATTTGTGCTGCCACCTCCGCTTGATAAAATAAATGGGAAATCGCACTTGCTTCCATGTTTTGAGTGCTGTCAACTCTGTTTTTATTTGATTAAATATTGGGACACTGGAAAGGGAAATTGCAATTTGATAATCAAAAGTTACAATGGATTGTAAAGCGGTATCAAATGAATAAATTTTAATAATTTGATTTTGATTTTTCTTAATAATTTTGTTTTAGTGTAATGATTTACTTTTAGTTTTAATGTTGTAGAATACGTATATTTATTTTATGTACACTTTTTCTACCTGGGTTTTCATACAAATAGTTCATATTTTAAAGCTTATTAGATACTTATTATTTATATAATTTAAATATTTATTTTTATAGGTTTATTATACTTTTAAATGCTTATTATATCTTCATTTTATTAATTTTCAGAACATGTAGCCTTAGTACGGATACAGCTTAATCTTCCATTTTTATTTCCAATGATTCACTTGTGAAGACTTTAACGATGGGATAGTTCATATTATAGGGATAGTGAATGCAATAGGCGGAAAACTCAATAATTTTTATATGTATTAATATTAGCAAAACATATCTCTAAATAATTTATATAAAATTTTTATTTTTTCTATGCTTACTTTGATTATATGCGAATATGTTATTATGTGTTCCGTAATTTATTTTTAAAATGTAAAATATTTGGATGCAGATTTTATTTGCGTCAGCTGTCAAAGAAATTTTATGCTAAAATATATGTAGGTATGCAAACTGTGAAATTCGATGTTGCATTTGTGTTTGACTTTGCAATCAAATAGCTCAACACACAAATAACTCAAACTACATATGACAAAATACCTCAAATAAATAGCAATTTTTAATAACAAATACATACATTTCTCAAATACATACAATAGCAATTTTCAAATAGCTCAACTACATATTACAATGACCAGGATATTATGAATTCTCATGCACAACGAAAATGTTAATTTATTTTACCACTCATCACGTGTCTGACTCTAAAGTCATATTCCAACTTATACAATTAGTTCTGAAATTATTCAAGAAATGTTAAACCGGACATGTTGAGTCAGTCTTCCATACAGCAGTAGTTGCGGAATGATGGAACCCGTGCATTAGATGTTTCCAGAATAAAGTAAATAAGACATTGTTCGTTAAATAAACATATTATACATATTAAAAGTATTACATATTTATTAGGATTTTACAAATTTCTTTATCCTAAATGCATCTTCGAATTCTTCCCGTCGGAATGTTTTACTTAGTTGAACTTTTGAATAATCTACAAAATGTATTATTAATTTTCATTGTGATTATGCGGTTTTGTATTCTGTATTTAAGTTGCAAATTGCGCATACCTGGCATAACACTTAATTTGGCACCTACTGGTTTTAAAATAACAAAACATTTGTATTCTATTGATTTTAATGTTTTAATTAAAATCACTAGTTTTTATTTATTCAATTTTCATTTACATTTTCATTTACATTTACTTTTTTCGGATCAATTTTATCAAGTAAACCGAGGGTTTAATGTGGCATTTAATTCTACTTTCTTTATAGAATATCATCGATTTGCTGAATTTATTGAAGACAAGATAAATATATTTTTGAACTTTGAAATAGCTCATAGGTATACGGCAAAGGACAAAAATCTCATTGTCAAGAATTTTTCATTCAAGACAAATAAATCTTTAATTCGTAAAGTAAAATAAATGATACATGTACATTAAACTTAAACAGAGTTACAGTTGTGAAAGTTCTTTGATTTACGTTTTAATACTTTTTTATTTTTAATATTTGTAGATAAAGTTCTTAGCATCACAATAAATTTGTAAGTCCAAGAGTATAGACGTTTAGTCTATCTGTATTAAAGTGACCATGCATGATGAAATAAACATGTTAGCGGAACATTTGAGGAGTTAAGATATAGAACTTGGCAAAAAGCGAAACAGGCCGATTAAAATGTTGTGGAGCATTATTTAGTGAGCAGTGATCGCCCTAAGGAACGCACAAAATGCGAATATAGGATATCCTTTAAAGAAGTTGTATTACGAGGGTCCTTCACAAGGTGACACATGCAAATACGTGGTAATTTATTTTTTTACGAAATTCAAATGTGCGTTGTCTCTCGCAAAGTGCATTTTAAACATGCACTGCTCTATATTTCTGTTCATGTGTGTATTGTTCATTGCATGCTTCTTAAATATGATAGCAATTTGCCAATAACCATATTGTGTCAAATAAATGCCTTCTATAACATGTCCATTACCGATTGCTAATTAACTGACAATGATTTACATATTTGCAATTGCCTTATATTTATTTATCTCCATTTTGTTGCAGAGTCCGTTATTTTTCCTGAATATGATAGCAATTTGTCAATAACCGCGTTGTGTTGTTGCCTTCTGTAACATTATCCTTGTCGATTCCTAATCACTTGACAATACTTTGCAACGTTGCAGGATAGCAATTTGTCAAGAAACAATGTACAGTAAATGCGTACTGTAACATGATCATTGTCCATTCCTAATCATCTGATAATGCTGTACAACTTTGCAATTGCTGTAGATTTATCTATCTCCATTTTGTTATTGTTTCCGGTATCCTAACTTTATGTTTTTCCACTAGGGACGCTACAATCTCTTTCATTTCATCATGATCAATTCACTAAGTACAGACTTAACGTGTAAAATCATGTACGTTTCCCCAAAAAGCTATTGGTGTGCTTAGGGGCATTTCTAGAAACCCTCTATATTTATTTGTTTGAAAGGTGATTTGGAAATGGAATGAAATTACTCTCAAAAGCTGAAATATTAACTTCAATCCATTTCACAGTTAGACTAATTTAAAAGTAATATGTTTAATAACTTGATAATGGCGGCTCAAATACTCGCATTTTGAGTGAATGTTAATCACTTGAGACGCTGGAAATTCCGACAAAATTAATGTTGGCATGCGATGCGATAATTAATGAAATTCACAGTTATTAAATTAGAATGTAATCAAGTTCCTGGCGACTAAAGTACAGGAAACTTGTTTGAGGGTCATGAATCACATTACTTAATGATCCGTACTGTGTTTCTGAGAGTTCAGATTATTTAATTCAACAGAATTCTTTCATAGTACACTAATCAAGATTAATATATTAGATATGTAATTACAAATATAGTACACGTGTTACCGGATAATCTGAAAGTAAATTTTGAATTATTAATACATTTGTATCCTATAATTTTAGTAACTTTTTGTTCTGGTGGCTAATTATATATCATGTTTTTTATTTGTGTCTATTTTGAATTTGTTAAATTTCCATACTTCTTTAAATTGCATGAAAAATTGTACATGAATGAAGATTCTATTATTCATTATTTTCGCATGCTAATTTTACTTTTCATGATGCTAATTTGTGTACGAAACGCCTCAACTCTGTTTTCGAGAATAACGTACTCACGACTGGCCAGGACTATAAAAGAGGCATACGTTAGACATAAGGTATTCGTATTGGTGTCCGAGAAAGATGAAAGTGTGAATCGTCGTACTGCAGCTTCGGCTGTTATCTTTATACGAGAGTGCGCGGGTGTGTGTGTGGTGGCTCTGTTCATAATTGGAACTACGCAGCGACGTTGTTGAGCAGTTGATTAGTAGTTATCATTCAATTCAGTAAGAAAATGTTAAAGTTTAGTCTAGATATAGATATGGTAGTGCTAGCTTTGTAAATATACTGTGTATGTAATTGTATTTTGGGTTGTCAGCGAAGTTAGCTGAAATAAAGTATATGTTTGTTAATGTTGTAGATCATTCATTGAACTCTAATCAGTAGATTTAAGATTGAAGTGAGTACACAGATGCATAAAAGGCATGATTTTGGGAATAGATACCGTATAGGTCTTTACAAATGTTGCCCGAACTAATTAACCCCGTAGGTTAGGTCCAAAAGATCAAAAGCTGTTAGATTGTTTAAGAATTCCGCGGTTAAGCAACTTTACAAATGCCACTGAGCTAGTTAAACCCGTAAGTTAGTTCAAAAAGGCCAAATGTCGAGATTAGGTTGTTTTAGAGAGTTTCGAAGTAAAGCGCATTTACAAAGACGCCCGAAAGTAAAAGAAAGGTAGCGATAATTGGGGTATTTAAATAAGCTTTTGCAGTGATATTATGTAGTAATATTGTGTGATTGTGTAGTAATGTTTTGTAGTAATATTGTGCAGTAATATTATGTAATATGATTGTGCAGTGATATGGAATAGTAATATTGCGCAGTGATATTGTAGAGGGTAATGATATTATTACAGTATTTTGTGTGATAGTTCTAACTTTCAATCGTGCTAGTTTAAAGTGATAGATTCCGTAAGATTGTCGTTGTTAAATAAGACCGAATTTAAGTTACAAGAAAGTAAAATAAAATTCAATATGTCGCAAGGAAATGATGTTTATCAGTTGGCACAAAGCTCTGTAGTAACTACAAATAATTCTATGGAACAATATGGAATTATATTAGCACAAGCTACTTAGTTGACAAATTCGCCGAAATTTTCCTTTGATGGTTTAACGTTTAGCGAAAAGTTTATTCAGAAATTAGAAAGGTATTTTGAGGGAAGTGTATTAAATGAAACAAAAAAGTTAGTAGTGGCACAGAATATTTTTACAGGCAGAGCAAAGTGTTGGTGGGAAGTGATAGATGAAGATGGTGTAACTAATATTTCGGAGTTTAAAGATAAAGTTAAGCAGGCATTGCCAGACGACAGGGATTAAGATCGATTAGAAGCGGAACTGTACGGAAAACGGCAGACTGAATATGAATCAATACCAAAATTTTTGTTAAGGAAAGTAGAAATAAGAAACGATTAGAACTAGGTTCGGAAGTAGATATGAAAATGTTGATTTTTGATAGGCTGTTGCCTAGGTGTCAATATTTTTTTGAGGATAGGATGCCGGGTACACTTGAGGATTTATTTTTCAAAGCAAAAATATATGATGAAGGACACACACAACCAAATTCTCAATATAGTAATCAGTACCGTAATCAAAATTACGGAAAGGCAGAATTTAAACAAACCAGTGCACAAACTTATAGACCTAAATATCAAGGACAGAATTATTTATATGAAAGGGATACATATCAGTTAAAAGAAAGTACCCTGAAGAGAGACAATGTGCTCTATAACAAGAATAAAAACACAAACATAAACTTCAGCACTGTGCAGCTAATAAATGCAACGCTACCACATATAATGATTAAATTAGATGGAATTGTAGTAGAGGTACTAATAGACACGGGAAGTGAACGATCTTTCCTATCATACGTATATTTTAGGTAAATGTTTCCGATACTAAGTGATTATCTGAAAGTGATTACAGGTCAAGATGATGTAGGTAAAGTTATAGGATCCTACCGAGGAACGATTGAAATTCAAAATGAAAAGATCACAATGCCACTATTAGTGCTTAGAAAATTACAATTCCCAGTGATCCTAGGAGTGGACTTTTTAACGGAAGCAAATGTTGAACTAAATTTTAAATCAAAGTCAGTAAAGTTTAAAATGAAAAACTCAAAAACTGTGCAGGAAAAAGTAGAAATTGAGTTCACTAAGGACCAAAAAGAAAATTTACAAACTGGTGTTGATTTTGTAAATTCTAAAGTGATAAAGCCTGGCGTTGTGGCCGAAACAACTGAAAGAAATCAAAAGAGTGTTGAAATACAGAGTAATAGCCATAATTTTAAATGCACGCCTTAGAGGGAATTAGATGCTGAAATTAAGAGTGTATCTCAAAATAATTGAGAACTTAAAAATCGGAATGAACGAAATAGAATAATGGGAAAAAACCTTCAGTATTGAATGTGAAAACGTAAATAAAAATGGGATCAAAGAAAGAACATGCGATAGCCATTCAAAATGATCTAAAATTAGCCGAATTTTCAAATTCCGATGAGCAAGAAAGTAGAAATAAGGAAGGAAACAGAAAGGAAGTATCTACTGATTTATCTTAAATTTTACTAAGAAAAACAACGTTGAAAAGTTCGTAAATTGTGGTGAGCTGTGTGAAGCTAGTTGTACTTCTTCAGAAGGGGGTGATATTTCAAAAACATGTGTATCTCGTCAGGCATCGAATCAAAATGTTTCTGATCAATCGGATCATGTTGTAGAAAATGAAAATAGGGTAAAAGTTCTATATAGGAAATATTTAAAAGAAATCAAAAAGGCACAAAAACTCGGATCAGAGACTATTAAGGAAGCCAAAAGTGACACAAGTCAAAAACTCGGATCGGAAACTAGTCAGAAAGCGAAAAGTGACATAAATCAAAATCTCGAAGGATTCGAAACTATTAAGGATGCAAAAAGTGGCACAAGTCAAAAAAGCACAGTAGCAGGAACGAGTGCAAATATAATTCCAATAGTTGCGGAAATGAGTGCAACTACAATTCCAATAGTAGCGGGTACGAGTGCAACTGCAATTCCAATAGTAGCGGGAACGAAGGGAACTATAAATCCAAGAAAACGGAACATTCAAAACAGTGGTCCAGGTAAAAAGTGGCAATGGCAAAAATGAACTTGGTCAGAAACAAGTGATTCGAATGCATAACACTAAAAAAGAAAAGAAAATATGATTTCAGAAAGCATAAGACAGAGGAAGCCATTGCACCACCAGCGCACAGAACAATGCACTCTTCAATAAAATTCTAAATGAAGGAATACCAGAAAAGATTGCGAAAACGAAAGAAAATTATTTCAGAATCAGCACAGGAACACAGAAGGAAACCGGGCGTAATCTATAAAGGATCAAGGAAATCACAGCAGAAACAGTTTTATCCGCAGAAGAGAAATGTCACGAGTGAGGATCGGCCAGTAAATGGGCCAACGGCCGTACCGTGCTGAAAACACCGGTTCTCGTTAGATCACCGAAGTCAAGCAGCATCGGCCGCGGTTAGTACTCGGGTGGGTGACCACCTGGGAACACCGCGTGCTGTTGGCAGATTTCGGAAGCGGTAGCCCGGTTGTTTGCGAGCTGGATTTGCACGCTGCCACAACTGCCGCTGTGTTCATGCGGAGTACGATCACGTTAAACATGTGGGTCCGTAAGTCCTTCCGAGAGGTTGGTGGTAGGGGAAGGAGAGTACGGTCCCTGTGGATGCCTCCCCCACTGGGTTCCGGTCTAAATCGGGTGGCACTTCCCGGCAGTCCAAACAGTTACCTTACTCATTTCTGGTAGGTCGGACGGTCTGGGTCTCAACAACAATAACGAGTGAGGATCGGAATTATGGATAGACAGAAATGAACCAATATCTTCGATGAACATAAAAGGGCCAGAATGCACAATGGAAGCCAATGAATCGAAATCATCGATGAACTGAAGGAGATCGGCGATGCAGATGGACTGAAATAAATCAACGAAGCAGATGTAAGAACACTGAGCCGAAATGGTAATATCATTTTTTTTAAAGTTCTATTTTGGGGGAAAAATTAAAAGAAACTTTGAACTTTGTCGTTATTAAAACGACTAGAAGAAAGAAGAGGGAAATAAAATGTATGTTATAAAATGTTCTAAAATTATCAAGTCTATAAAATGTTTTGCCATTTTTAACATAGTTGTAAATGTAGAATGTATTTGTTAAGAAAAGTAATTATAAATATAGTAAATATAAAATGATGCTATTTTAAAGAAAGTAATTAATGAAAAATAAGATTCAAGTAAATTAATGTTACTTTAAAAATGTAAGTTGCGCTTTGAAAAAGTAATGGAAATAAATGTTTTTTTTTTAAAAGTAATGATTATAAATTTTTAAAGTATGATTAAAATCTTAAGTAGAAGATAAAATGAAATTAAATAGTGTTCATTGAACAAATAATAGATCTAATTAAAAAAGTAAGATGTTTAACTAAGTAACAATTTTTATGTATATTTCAAATATTGCAATTTGTGTATTTTAAGTGTATCATAATAAAATGCACATTACTGAACTGAATAACGCGAGTTTTTGCCACAATGAACAACTGGATGAAGAAAGACTTTGCCTCAGTTATTCCCAGGGAGTTTGGCTGGCAAACGTTTTGTGTAGGAAAATTTTTAGCGGGGTCCGTTCAGAGGATCCTCGTCCAAAAATTTAGACTGGCCGGGGCGAGTGTAAGGATTCTTTTATTCATTATTATTGTATGCTAATTTTAATTTTTATTATGCCAATTTGTGTACGAAACGCCTCAACTCTGTTTTCAAGAGTCACGTATTCACGACTGGCCAGGACTATAAAAGAAGCAAACGTTAGACAGATGTTATCCGTATTCGTATTGGTATCCGAGAAAGATGAAAGTGTGAATCTTCGTCGTGCATCTTCCGCTGTTATCTTTATACAAGAGTGTGCGAATGTGTGTGGTGGTGGCTCTGTTCATTAATGGAAGTACGCAGCGACGTTATTGCCTCTACAAGATTGTGAGTATAGATATATATGGTTTAATAATTACCTTATTGTGAGTATAGATATATATGGTTTAATAGTTACCGTTTAGAGGACCCTCGTCCAAAAATTTTTTAGACTAGCCGGGGCGAGTGTGAAGATCTTATTATTCATTATTATTGTATGCTAATTTTACTTTTCATTATGCTAATTTGTGTACGAAACGCCTCAACAATCTTTTCTAGAATCACGTACTCACGACTGGCCAGGACTATAAAAGAGGCAAACGTAAGACAGAAGGTATTCGTATTCGTATTGGTATCCGAGAAAGATGAAAGTGTGAATCGTCGTCGCGCAGCTTCCGCTGTTATCTTTATACAAGAGTGCGCGAGTGTGTGTGGTGGTGGCTCTGTTCATTAATGGAAGTACGCAGCGATGTTATTGCCTCTACAAGATTGTGAGTATAGATATATATGGTTTAATAGTTGATTAGTAGTTCTAATTCAGTTCAGTAACAAAATGTTAAGATTTAGTCTCGGTATAGATATGGTAGTGCTAGCTTTGTAAGTATTCTGTGTATGTAATTGTATTTTGGATTGTCAGCGAAGTTAGCTGAAATAAAGTAAGTGTTTGTTAATGTTGTAGATAATTCATGGAACTCTAGTCAGTAGATTTAAGATTGAAGTGAGTACACTGGTGAATAAAAGGCATGATTTTACGATTAGATACGGTAAAGGTTACTTTACAATGGCAACCAAAGAGTAGAAAACTTTACAAATGTTTTTAACTAAACAAGTTGGTACCGATATAAAGAATCCTGAATTTTTAAACTATAAGTCAAATAGTTTTTACTGTAGATATATTTAAAGTTAAAAGAAATTTGTGCAATTAGCGGTCAAATTCAGGACATGAAGCAGTGACGTTGAGAGTTAACCTTGAGTGGAAAACTCAAAACTCAAGTGCCATATTAAATTCAATACCTTTAATGAACAAAAATGATATACTATGTATAGCTTTGATCTGTTTCTAACAGAAGATGCAAGTGATGATATATGCATAAGTAAGGTCTCGAAAAAAAATTCGCTTAAATTTAAGGTTTTTTACATCAAAAATAAATTTAAATAAAATTTTGAAATTCAAGATTTCTTAGTATTGGAGCTACAGTAAGTAGGAAAAAACACTTAGCAAATAATGACACACATGTCAGGATGTTCTTTTAAGTATGACTGAATATTTCATAAATGGTATGTCATAAAATTTTTGACTAAATTTTGTTTACTATAGAAACGCATATACAGGTAATTATAAACAAGTACGAGGATATTTTGTATACAATTTGCAAATTGATAAAATGCCGTTTTTACTGGTCATGCAAAATATCTAACTCTAGGAGATGTTTTAAATATTAATAAATATTAATATATTTGGTGTGAATGGCATAGCCTACAAGTGATATAAAAGTGAGTGAAAGCTATAGAGGATTATAGAAATATACGTATAAGTAAGTACAAAATAATATAAATGAATCAGGTCTGATGATAAGATATTGTGATTTATACAGATTTTGTGATTTATGCAGATTATGGTTTATACTTTGGTGTACGAGGTAAACGGTTATGTACCACTAAAATATTACAAATAATCGAATATAACATTGAGTATAAGATTTTTGTTACGTTATTGCATTACAGCATCTAAGTTAAATTTAATTATAGTTACAGTAATATTTTTATAATGAACGATTTTTTATAATGAATATCTCAGTTAAAGTCCTATTTTTTAAATAAATATTTTTAAGAAAAACTATATTTTAATTAGACTCGAAGTATTAATAGTTTGCCTTACAGTTTTTTCAGGTAAAGCAGTCTGAGCACATCGAAAGTAAAGGTGGGTTTATTGCAAATACAAATCGCAATGTCTTGGTTCTAACTTTAATTAAATAATTTTCAAACCAAATATATTTCTTTAATTATAAATTAATTCCCTAAAAATTAATGACCATAACTATATTCCAGCAATCTATGAAGTGTATAATAATGATCACTTGAGAAGCTGAGAATCGCGAAAAATAATTCTAAGGAAAATGAAACACTATTTATAGAAATTTAACATTATTGCCTTTGGTATGAATCCATTCCTTCTCAGCTAAAAGATACTTATAAGAGTGACATGCATAAATATCATTAATATATAAACAGCACCCCTTTCCTATTTGTTGATATAATGTTATTTCTCCAGAATTCTCATATGGAATGTAATTGAAATCATAATACATTTTTTGAAATGGTAGTCAAGTATTTACAGCCAGCTTATCAAAAAATGTAACGTAATTTTTTTATCTAATGCACTAGCTGGCGCTTCAACTGATCCCCCACATGCTCGATAGGGGACAGATCTGTGGAGCGGGTAGGCCATGGACGTGTCTGGACATGATTCAGGCAGGCCTGGGCGACACGAGTCGTGTGCGGCCGGGCATTATCCTGCTGAAATTGCGCACCTGGAATCCCAGCAACGAATGGGAGCACATGGGGCCGCAGAATCTCATCCACGTACGCTGGCCCGTCAATGTTCCAGGTACCTCTACTAGAGCGGCTCGGTTGCCGTAGGCTATGGCTTCCCAGCCCATGATGCCTGCAGTGGGGCTGTTGTGGCGCTTGATAACGAGATTGGAATTGTGTCGTTGTGCCGGGGACCTCCACACACGGACACGCTGATCATCGGTCCCCAAATCGAAACGACACTTATCGCCAAGCACCACTCATCGCCAATCTGTTGCGTTCCACGTTGCTCTGACCCGTCACTACTGCAACCGGAGCCGTCGATGTTCCCGTGTTAACGGCAGCAGAGGCAAAGGGACGATGGGAGAGCATATTCGCTTCCTTCAGGCGTCTAGATATGGTTCGTGGATACACAGGAGCCGCTACGTGTGTCTGTGACACAGAATGGGTCATCGTGGGTTTTATACGTGCCTGGCGTACGATCTTTCGATCCTCTTTATTCGTGGTATTCCTGGTCCGTCCAGAGACGGTCTTCCGTGACTGTGTAGCGTCTCGTGACCAGTGCTCCCAACACCGCTGGACGGAATAGTCCGAACGCTCCAGGTGACGGTCTATCTGGAGCGCTGACCACCCTGCGGTTTTCAGCCAGATGATCAGGTCTCTTTCGAAGTCCGTCAGTTGCGTATATTGACGTTTCTGGCATCTATCTACCAGTCTTTACACTCCGTATTCGTGCTTACGTTGGCCGAAACTTCTCGCATTGATGGGGCGTCGACTACACGCCGGTATATAAGGCCATGCTTGCAGAGCCACTAACGGGTGTACAGTCATGCGCAATCACACAAGACTGGGATCATTTGCATACCAGCCCGCTCTCTAGGTATTTACATCATTTCGCGGTTGTACCATGTTTTCTTCTTGGTGCTCAACTTTCATTAACCGCGAGTGTATAATCCAAATATATACCAGCGAGATCTAAAATGTTAAACCACACTTGCATAGACTTGTAGGTGGCCGCAGTTACTCGATGGTGGGAGATAAGTTCGAACTCGGAAACTGGGGCTTGCTGATCCTGGGCTATACCATTAGGACCAAAAGAATTATTCGGACCCGAAGGAGTAATCGGGGATGTCTTTCGTAGCAGAGTGACGCAAGAGATGGTCCCACCACGCCATCTTCCTGGTGAGAGACTCGGTCGAATTTCAGTGACAAGGTGTGCCACCCGTAAACCCCCCATCGTTTCCCCAAGTTGGAACTCACTCGAGAGCTGAATAGCAGGGAGGGATTGTCGTATCTCATCGTGCTGCTCTGTGACATCAGTCGTAGTCATACAGGATAGGAGAGGAGAATATGTGCGTTATCTGTAGTGCTGCCATCTCGTGAAAGAGATGATATGGATGGAGAGAGAGGAGGTTGCGTACTCGTATGTCCATGTTTGCCATTGTAGGAATTGATGATGATGGATACCGAACCAGGTTCTAACTCGGAACATTTAGATTTCTGATCCTGCGCTATGTCGTTAGGCCCAAAATAATTTTTCGGGTCCGAATGTATAATCAGGGATGCCTTTCGTAGCAGTGAGGGATGCAATGCACCCCGCTACAGACCAACGTCGAGTTGTTTATTGTACTGAATAGTTTCGAGGCATTTGATTCAGTACGTCTACGTTAAAATTTTGTGAAATTATAGAAACTGGGATCTTATTGGGAATTATTTATCTGGAGTTTTTTCTTTTGTTTTTTGCATTTTGGGCTACTTTAATAGTCGAAAATAAAATATTCAATAGTAACGCATTCTTATATCTTTTAGTCTGATATGATATCAGATAAATGTCGCAAGATTTCATTACAGTTGTTGAACATAGTTCCATACACGTTTTCTTCAGAGACGAAGTGACTTACTTATCTTACCCCACGATTTGTAGTTGCTACAAAACTTGTTGTTTGTTTAAGTTCTGTTTCAAGTCTTACAGATGTAAAAAAATCCACTATGAGATTTTAATATGTATTATGAAACGAGAGTGTATGTGTTGTTGTTGAGACCCAGACCGTCCGACCTACCAGAAAGGTGTAAGGTAACTGTATGGACGGCCGGGAAGTGCCACCCAATTTAGACCGGAACCCAGTGGGGGGGCATCCACAGGGATCGTACCCTCCTTCCCCTACCACCAACCTCTCGGAAGGACTTACGGACCCACATGTTTAACGTTATCGTACTCCGCATGAACACGGCGGCATTTGTGGTAGCGTGCAAATCTAGCGCGCAAACCACGGGGATACCGCACCCGAGATGGCCAACAGCACGCGGTGTTCCGAGGTGGTCACCCACCAAGTACTAATCGCGCCCGATGCTGCTTGACTTCGGTGATCTAACGAGAACCGGTGTTTTCAGCACGGTACGGCCGTTGGCCCGAGAGTGTATGTGTGTATTATAAGACGTAAAACTTTATCAAATGTAACACATCAAGGATAACACGGTATGTTCCCGAGCAGTATTTTCAACTGATTGTGTTTTATCTTAGCCTAAGTAATAAAACACAATTGAAAGACATATGAAATCGATATTAACAGCAATTCCAAATTTTCGACCACATTTTTTTTCATGTATTGCATAAAATGGCACTGTATGCTTCTAGAAAATACCTATTTATCCATAACAATGTTCTCTACTAGTGTGTAACATATGGAGCAGTTCTTAATAAAGTTCCACTGCACATTGCATATCAAAACAAATCCGCCAGTTTGCAGTTGTACAGATTTCTTTAATTTCTTATCGAATCGAAAGTATTTTAATATATTCCACAAATAAATTTGTGCTTATAGTTTCACGCAGAAATGTGGAGCCCAAATTTTGGACCATGTCCTCAAAATAAAAAGTGATTTTGTTCCTACATCTCCTATTGAAAACATCAATGATTTAAATGAATTTAACCCATTAGTCATTTAAATGCATTTCACGCATACAGATCACTTAAATGTATGCAATGCTATAAATTCACACAACGATGCTATATTGCTTTTAAATGACCTGCCCCAAGTTTTATTTTTGAGCTGATGTTTTGTTTCAATTTCTCTGCTTTATCTGATATAGCTGATATTTTTATCAAAGAATCTTATAGTGTTACCGTTGATAATATTTCTCCTGTAATTTAGTTTTGGACTTTTAGTTCCACGTACGGCGTTTTGCTATACTTGACTCCCTGAAATGGTTTTAGATAAGTTCTGCATTTGAAATGGTTCCATCTACATCTATCTAACTCTTCGTCAGGCTGTATGCCAGTTAATCTCATTTCCGTCGTTGTAGAATTCATCTTCTTTACCCTAAACAATTTTCAAGTCGTCGACTTCTTCTTGAACCTTGAATGTAGCTCCTAATTTCAACATCTTCTTCACGGGAGTTTTCACAATATCTTCCACTTTTATGGTGGGATTCACTAGAGGTAATTTGAATAAATGCTTCTTTCGAAGAATTTGTTTAACTTATGTGCGAATTTATATAACTTTTATGTTGTTCGTTATGTTCGGTATATAAAGCAGAGTTCTCATCATATTGCTCCATGGAAAATATTAATAATTTCCTTGTGTTGTGTAATGCCTCTTCTTCGTGGCATTACACAGCATATTCAAAGTCCTTTATCACAAATGATTGACAAATGCTTGTGGTTATCAAACAAATGACGAACAGAGAACACCTCAAACTAATCAGTGATCAGAAAGAAAATGACACCATGAGTAAGACACTAAAAATAGAATAGATATATAAATAGAAAATAAGTGAGATAAAAAAGCTCAACGGCGAACAACATGATCGCTTCAGTAATTTTAGTGTCAAAAGTATCGTATCAAAATACAGAGAAAACTGGAAATGGGTAAATTTATAATTATGATAAATATTTTTCAGATGCTTTTTTTAAGTCTCAATATTCATTATAGTGAAAAATCTGTTTACGTGGAATTGTTTAAGTAATAGATCAAACATCAAACTAAATTCGTAATAAGCCTGTTATTATCTACATTTCAAAATAATGTTCTCCATGCCTAAGTAAAAACTTTTCCGAATTCCATACATGTCCATGAGAGAAAGTTATGATTATGACCAGACGATGGAAATCCCCACATCCAAACAATGGAAATTCAGGCAAACACGACTATAATTCCAACGAATTTCTAGGAATGTGGAATAATAATTAAGAAAATTTTTAATTTAGTTATAAAATCCAGAAATAATCACGTTCTTCGCGTCTGAAAAATACTTGAGTCAGAGCCAAGAGTCGCATTACTTAATGATTCCCACTACATTTCTACGTGACAAACTAATTTTAATTTACGTAATCATCTCACAGAAAACTTAATCTTCATACTAAGACAAATTACAGAAAGTTAATTTTTCATGTCAAAATATTTTACTGTAAAGAGCGCGAATAAATTGAGATATAAATTAAGAATTTTCAAGACACTATTGGCAAAATAACTTTCAGTACTATCTCAAATTACAAAATCAGTATATTTATATGTAGTGTTATTAAAAATATATTATAAGTCTTAACATGGAAGGTAAATGAACATTTTGCATCCTGAAGTTAGTAAACTACCAATGTTCCTAAAGGTTTCCCTATGTGAAGTCATTTGATAGACTTATAATTTCCAAAATTTATGACACTTGTAATAATACATAATAAACATGTATTAACATAAAAAGCATACTTTCAAATTTGAAATCGTAGGTTTCCTACAAATAACTGGTTTTTCATGAAGCTCGTAAATAACTATTTAGATGAATACCGAATTGAATATGTACAACAAAAATGATAATAAATTGGTGTCGAAAATTAGACCATTTTTAAGAACATATGTTTAAAATAATTGCTGAAAAGTTAAGGAGCAATAGCAAGATATTGGATAATTTTATTTCTCCATAAGCATTATATTATAAATATCAAAAGAATTTGGTGATTTCTAATTATTTTGATATGCTTATTTTAATTGGTAACTGCAAAAAGTTTATTAGTTTTTAACGAAAGGAAATCATAACACTTGAATTATTGTTGCTGTTTTTCACTAAAATAAAATTGTGTCTCTTTGTTCGGACTCTCAGATATTTTGAATTAACTTCATAAATGACACAAAATACTATATTCAGAAGGTTCACTCTCATAGGGGCCTATGGCAACATCGTTAACATAGGATTTCGCATAGACACTAGGGTTCGCGGAGGCAACCATCGCAGCTATGACGTAAAAGAAGCTCGACTGCTAGATTTGGCGACTATCGCTAAATTGGCGACTTTATGTCAATGCGGCCAAAAAAAATTTACGGAACTGTACTTTTATAATTTTTTAAACTATAAAGATGATCAGCATTTAAAAATTCTTTTATCTGTAATATGTGTAAATTTAAATAAATAAACATAGATATATATTTAATTCATGTAATAATAAACTACCTAAAAAATTGACGCATTGCATCAATGCAAATCGTTAC
Organism: Amaurobius ferox; assembly: GCA_951213105.1. Taxonomy (NCBI): domain Eukaryota; kingdom Metazoa; phylum Arthropoda; class Arachnida; order Araneae; family Amaurobiidae; genus Amaurobius; species Amaurobius ferox. Next base: position 33,266,970 of record OX578143.1, read on the forward strand.
ACATCAAAAATTACAAGCTAACATACCCAACAGACTGAAATATTATATAATACTTTCAGCCTAAAAGTATACCAGCCTGTTGATTGTTAAATTGCTTAGTTCTTAATTTATTCTGCGATACTGGCGGTGAAATGGCGGTGAAATACAGTCACCCCATTCAAACTTTCTACAAATGGAGAAACGAAGTAATAAAATGATTCGAAAGGCATTATAATCCAGATTTCCATAACATCTTTCAAAATAACAGAGTACAAGAGATGAAGTCCCTGAAGGAAAAATATGCAATAACTTACATGGATAAAGTGCCATCGAATTACGTATTTGTATGCAAAAAATACTACGTAGACACTTTACGCAAAAGTTACGAAAATGAAAATATGTATAAAGAAATCAATACCACCGACAAAGCCATGGGAAACCGTATCAAAGCACTTTATAAAAGAATAGGACATGATTTAAAATCTGTAAAATTTCCTTATCTTGTACTAATTCCAAAAATGCATAAAAAACGATCAAATTTAGACCTGTGACAGTTGGATGCGGATCTTACCTTATTATAGCTAATACCAAGTTACTTACTATTCTGACTCCATTACTAAAAGAAATTAAAAAAGAAGGGACCTGCATGGTGTCAAATTCTTATGAACTAATTGACAAATTAAGTAGAATAAAGGAGAAAATGTTTTTCAGATGCTTTGATTTTAAAGACCTTTTTAATCACGTAAATTTAAAAGATTTATTTGACATTTTGATAGAGCTTCATGAACATTTTAATCTCCACTCAACCATCTCAATCTACCGGTATAAAATGCTGATAAATATTGTTTTGTGTGAAAATATTCTGCACAACGGAAAGGGTTTTTATCGCCAAATGCAGGGCATCCCAATGGGGGGGGGTGCTCTTCGGTGCTTGCAGATATTTACTTGAACAAATATGAACAAGGTACTTATTTGGTTAATGAATTGCCATTCTACCGCTTTGTTGACGATGTGATTATTGGACATACAAACCAACATGATCATTTTGAATTTGGGTTTTACCCTAAATGCCTGGAACTTTTGGAAACTGAATATACAAATCCGGGAACTGTTGATTTTCTGGATATTAGTATTTATTATAATGAAAGTGACAAAATATGTTTTAAAATTTATGACAAGAGAGACAATTTTGATTTTGATATTAATTATATAATAGACTGGAAATCCAATTTAAGTAGGGGAATTTTCGGAAATGTTATCATTAATAATTTGAATCGATATAGACGCCTTAATACTGAAAAAGAAGAACAGCAACACTGTATCAATAAATTATTCCAAGAAGCAGCAAAATGCAATTACCCACTTCGATATCTAAGGCACTATGCAGACTTGGTATTTGAGAGAAAGAAAAACAGTTTTACATAATGATTGCAAGTCGGTGCGGTATGGTTGTATGGCGTTGCTTTTGGTCTTCAAGAATTCTGCTGTACAGTCAGGTTAGGTTTATCTTCATATCTTGAGCCCTTTTGTGCTTCATGGTCTTTTTACTTCGGGATGTTTCATTGATTTCATCGGACGGAGGGGGGCTTCGGGAAGACAGAGGCACCGGGAGTGTTTCTAGAGTAAAAGCGTTTTAACCGGGAACGGGGGGTCACTATCCCCCCCGGCCTTTTTTCTGTCGTTCCTGTAGACACTCTCCATTTTTCCCCCCTTCCTTTATGCTTCCCCTTTTTTCAATCTGTTTGTGTATTTACTATTATATATATATATAGATATATATGTATACATATAAAAATAAGTATATCACGAACGGAAATTCCTATTTAAGTAAAGGAGAAAACAGAAACCTTACAGAGGATGTGGCGCTTAGCAGCTCTGCATCCAGAGTGGAATACAAGGATATAAACAAGAAGAAAAAATAAGCGAGAACAGGAGTGACCATATGATTTGCATAGAATGGCTGGGGTGGATTGCGACACCCCTTTCCCGCTTAAAGCAGCTTTTACGACCCGGGCAACTCTCACGGCACCAATGTAACTCAATGGTCAATCTCCCACATGTGCAAAGACAGAAGCACCCGAACGGACAAAAGAGCAAAGATGGAACCAAGCATGGAAGAGATACACCTTACTATCCAGCATGAAAACACAACATTTTATAAGGGAAAGTCGCACATGCGCGAAAAGACTTCAAGATGATAGGATCGCAGATATGAAAATATATATGATTAAGAATTCTCATTTAGAGTCAAACAATGTACAATTTCTTTCTTTGAAAAAGGAATAGTAATAATGTTGTAAAAAATATCTAGGGTAATTTCTTTTTAATGCATCATTTATTATTTTATTACATTCATGAATGCAGTCTTTTTTAAAAGTACTGTAGTTTCTGTTTCTTCTGAAGTACCCGATAATAATATTTCTGAATATATTTTTAGTGAGGTTTGAATTCCAATCAATAATATTATTAATTTTGATATTGTATGAATTTCTCTTGTCGTGTATGGTTGTATAAATTCCATACTGTTGGTGCTTTCTTATTGACAAATCCAGGAAGTCTGTCGATCCATCCTCATTGATCGGGTTTTCAATTAAGTCCAATTCCCTTGGGTAGAATGCAAAATCTATGTCAGGGGTGTTTGCATAACCCCCTAATATCACGTCGTCAACATAACGGAAATAAGGTATTTCCGATAATAGATGGGTTCCTCTTTCATATTTGGATAGATAAATATCCGCCAATATTGATGAGCATGCACCACCCATGGGTATGCTTTTGACCTGTTTGTAGAAATGCATACCGTCATATAGTATGTTTTCATTTAAAACCAACTCAATCAAATCCAAATATCTTCTGAGAGTTATATATGGTTTTAAATTATACTCTTCATGTAATTCTTTCAAGATCATTTGTAGGTTTGTTAAATCGATGTTATTAAACAGATCCCTGAAATCGTAGCTTCTGAAGTTTAAATCTTTATGGCAAAATTTCAGTCGGTCTATCAATTCTTGTCCGTTTTTTAACATTATGGAGTTTTGCTTCTTAATATCAGTCATAACATATTGGAGTAATTTCAGAAGTTTTTTATTTGCATGTTCCAGGTATGATCCGCATCCCACTGTTACAGTTCGGAACTTGACTGGCTTTTTGTGTAACTTGGGAATGAGGATCAAGTATGGAAATTTTACTGATTTAATATCCATACCAATTCTTTTATACAGTGCTTTTATTCTATTAGTGATGATTGATTCGTTGCTAGGAATTAATGTATACATGGCACAATCCTTATAGCATTGTGTTAAAGTATCGACATAGAATTTTTTACACGTGAATGCAAAATTCGATACGATTTTGTCGGTGTATGTCAATACGAATTCTTCATTAAAATGTTTGATTGAAAACGGAAATTGAGAACTCCCAGAATCCTTGTTTCTTCTCGGGTAGAATTGGCAAAAAGCACTGTAAAAGGCATATTTCCATGCGTTAAAAGTTTGTACAGGTATACTGTGTTTGTCAGCCATCTTGTATATGAAGGTTTCCAGATCGTAATTAAATTCATTATAAATATCATTATATTCTTGTATTCGGTACTTAGTACCAAGTTGTAATAAGTTTTTGAGTTTATTATCTTTTATAAAATCTAAGTTACCAGTAATTATATGCTTGTGGTAGGGATCACAATGTATATTTTTATGATATTGACAGGATTCAATATTAAATGAAGACACGGTTTTACATAATTTATTGTAGTTGAATAATCTTCTTCCGTTGGTTCTTACAAAGCGATAGGATATCTTAATATCTAGATTAGGCAAAGGAAGACGTTCTTCTATATTATGTAATATTTGGTTGAATGGAATATTTTCGAACATTTTATTCTTAAATGTTGTGATAAAAAATTCTTTTGATTTGTTAATTTGATATTTTGGTTCAAGTGCTACATTATATTTTGCGGCTCTGAGTTTAATTAAATCCAGAATGATGTCTATATTAGTGTTTGTATCTTCTGTATTGCAGTTATTTTCACTTAAATTGAAATTTATAATAAAATTCCATATACGTTGTAAGTATTTGATTTTGATACTGTTGGCTATATTCTTGATCCATCCGAATTTCACCGTTATTTCTGTCTTTATGAAGTCTGAGATTTTTTCTTCTGTTTTGATATAATTAAATTGTTGCTTTTTATTTCCTCTTTGGTGTCTATAAGTTTTCTTAGGTATTGAATTTTCTAAGAGAGGGTATGCTTTACTATTCCTGCATCTTTCTTTATTGCAATTTTCATTGAATAATAAAGTATTCAGACCATATGGATATGCAGAATTATATTGCTTTATATGGGTGTTTTCCCACCACAAGCGTTCAGAAAGGTCTGGTACTATATCAATAATAGTTACCATAATATTGCTGAAGGGGTGTACTTGAAAATGTCGTACTTCTAAGTTATTATTGGTGGATAGCTGTTGGATTTTGCCCACTTGACTTCGGTGCAGATTTATACGGATATTCAGGGAATTCTGCGTCTGTCCTATATATTTCGCCTGACAGGCAAGGCATGATATGCAATATACCACATTAAAAGTTTTGCAAAAGATTTTTATATTGTCCTTTTTTGTAGAAATTTGGTGTGGATTGGCTACGGGACAAAGCTTACATCGCTTAGAATTGCATTTCTTGAACTTGAAGTTCTTCATATGGTGGTAGTGTTGATAAAAGTCGTTAAAAAAAGATGATCTATTATAGATCGTGTCATTTATTACAAAAGAATTTACATTTTTTATGTTTGTCACAGCTTTATCATGGACAATTGTACAAGGCTTATAAACACTGCTCATCACTTGCTTCAATATAAAGATTAGGGTAACTGTATTTCGATAACACATATACCCTGATAATGTGTCACCGGGCATATATTCAGCATGGAATAAATTTGCCAGTCGCTAAATTTATATAAAGCCTTCATACATATTATATATCAACAGTTTTTTAACTCATGTTGAGGAGTAAGAACTTTATAGTAAAAACAAACGAAATGTTTTTTCATATGCACATTCAAATACAGTAAAAGCAACATAGAACGTTCAGGTATACTACCTTCACACTTGCCCATTTTATGCTGTATGACAAATTTAAGCACAATTTTATACTTTTTTTCTAGTTATTTTGATTCATTCATAGAATTCGTTCTAAAATAGGTATTGGAAAATACCAGATGCAATAAAAGCGATAAAAATACTTAAAAACCACATAATTAAAAAATTAAAAGACTAAAGTACAGAGATTACACAAATGCATACCACACTATAATATACCACCATACATTGTCTCTCAAGGTACAAAACTAATATCAAAACATTTGCAAAATGACTCTTACCGTCCTGATTACACCGCTCCAATATCCACCGGATGACTCCCATCCCACGACACACGGAAGACCTACACTTCGCCAGTGTGGTCCGAGAAGTGGCCTTTAAGTAGAAAGCTGAATTGGATGTGGTAAAATATGCACTATGTCCGCGCAATGCAGCTGGATGTAGACATATTGATAAATACATATAAAAATAAGTATATCACGAACGGAACTCCTATTTAAGTAAAGGAGAAAACAGAAACCTTACAGAGGATGTGGCGCTTAGCAGCTCTGCATCCAGAGTGGAATACAAGGATATAAACAAGAAGAAAAAATAAGCGAGAACAGGAGTGACCATATGATTTGCATAGAATGGCTGGGGTGGATTGCGACACCCCTTTCCCGCTTAAAGCAGCTTTTACGACCCGGGCAACGCTCACGGAACCAATGTAACTCAATGGTCAATCTCCCACATGTGCAAAGACAGAAGCACCCGAACGGACAAAAGAGCAAAGATGGAACCAAGCATGGAAGAGATACACCTTACTATCCAGCATGAAAACACAACATTTTATAAGGGAAAGTCGCACATGCGCGAAAAGACTTCAAGATGATAGGATCGCAGATATGAAAATATATATGATTAAGAATTCTCATTTAGAATCAAACAATGTACAATTTCTTTCTTTGAAAAAGGAATAGTAATAATGTTGTAAAAAATATCTAGGGTAATTTCTTTTTAATGCATCATTTATTATTTTATTACATTCATGAATGCAGTCTTTTTTAAAAGTACTGTAGTTTCTGTTTCTTCTGAAGTACCCGATAATAATATTTCTGAATATATTTTTAGTGAGGTTTGAATTCCAATCAATAATATTATTAATTTTGATATTGTATGAATTTCTCTTGTCGTGTATGGTAGTATAAATTCCATACTGTTGGTGCTTTCTTATTGACAAATCCAGGAAGTCTGTCGATCCATCCTCATTGATCGGGTTTTCAATTAAGTCCAATTCCCTTGGGTAGAATGCAAAATCTATGTCAGGGGTGTTTGCATAACCCCCTAATATCACGTCGTCAACATAACGGAAATAAGGTATTTCCGATAATAGATGGGTTCCTCTTTCATATTTGGATAGATAAATATCCGCCAATATTGATGAGCATGCACCACCCATGGGTATGCCTTTGACCTGTTTGTAGAAATGCATACCGTCATATAGTATGTTTTCATTTAAAACCAACTCAATCAAATCCAAATATCTTCTGAGAGTTATATATGGTTTTAAATTATACTCTTCATGTAATTCTTTCAAGATCATTTGTAGGTTTGTTAAATCGATGTTATTAAACAGATCCCTGAAATCGTAGCTTCTGAAGTTTAAATCTTTATGGCAAAATTTCAGTCGGTCTATCAATTCTTGTCCGTTTTTTAACATTATGGAGTTTTGCTTCTTAATATCAGTCATAACATATTGGAGTAATTTCAGAAGTTTTTTATTTGCATGTTCCAGGTATGATCCGCATCCCACTGTTACTGTTCGGAACTTGACTGGCTTTTTGTGTAACTTGGGAATGAGGATCAAGTATGGAAATTTTACTGATTTAATATCCATACCAATTCTTTTATACAGTGCTTTTATTCTATTAGTGATGATTGATTCGTTGCTAGGAATTAATGTATACATGGCACAATCCTTATAGCATTGTGTTAAAGTATCGACATAGAATTTTTTACACGTGAATGCAAAATTCGATACGATTTTGTCGGTGTATGTCAATACGAATTCTTCATTAAAATGTTTGATTGAAAACGGAAATTGAGAACTCCCAGAATCCTTGTTTCTTCTCGGGTAGAATTGGCAAAAAGCACTGTAAAAGGCATATTTCCATGCGTTAAAAGTTTGTACAGGTATACTGTGTTTGACAGCCATCTTGTATATGAAGGTTTCCAGATCGTAATTAAATTCATTATAAATATCATTATATTCTTGTATTCGGTACTTAGTACCAAGTTGTAATAAGTTTTTGAGTTTATTATCTATTATAAAATCTAAGTTTCCAGTAATTATATGCTTGTGGTAGGGATCACAATGTATATTTTTATGACATTGACAGGATTCAATATTAAATGAAGACACGGTTTTACATAATTTATTGTAGTTGAATAATCTTCTTCCGTTGGTTCTTACAAAGCGATAGGATATCTTAATATTTAGATTAGGCAAAGGAAGACGTTCTTCTATATTATGTAATATTTGGTTGAATGGAATATTTTCGAACATTTTATTCTTAAATGTTGTGATAAAAAATTCTTTTGATTTGTTAATTTGATATTTTGGTTCAAGTGCTACATTATATTTTGCGGCTCTGAGTTTAATTAAATCCAGAATGATGTCTATATTAGTGTTTGTATCTTCTGTATTGCAGTTATTTTCATTTAAATTGAAATTTATAATAAAACTCCATATACGTTGTAAGTATTTGATTTTGATACTGTTGGCTATATTCTTGATCCATCCGAATTTCACCGTTATTTCTGTCTTTATGAAGTCTGAGATTTTTTCTTCTGTTTTGATATAATTAAATTGTTGCTTTTTATTTCCTCTTTGGTGTCTGTAAGTTTTCTTAGGTATTGAATTTTCTAAGAGAGGATATGCTTTACTATTCCTGCATCTTTCTTTATTGCAATTTTCCTTGAATAATAAAGTATTCAGACCATATGGATATGCAGAATTATATTGCTTTATATGGATGTTTTCCCACCACAAGCGTTCAGAAAGGTCTGGTACTATATCAATAATAGTTACCATAATATTGCTGAAGGGGTGTACTTGAAAATATCGTACTTCTAAGTTATTATTGGTGGATAGCTGTTGGATTTTGCCCACTTGACTTCGGTGCAGATTTATACGGATATTCAGGGAATTCTGCGTCTGTCCTATATATTTCGCCTGACAGGCAAAGCATGATATGCAATATACCACATTAAAAGTTTTGCAAAAGATTTTTATATTGTCCTTTTTTGTAGAAATTTGGTGTGGATTGGCTACGGGACAAAGCTTACATCGCTTAGAATTGCATTTCTTGAACTTGAAGTTCTTCATATGGTGGTAGTGTTGATAAAAGTCGTTAAAAAAAGATGATCTATTATAGATCGTGTCATTTATTACAAAAGAATTTACATTTTTTATGTTTGTCACAGCTTTATCATGGAGCTTTAGCTTTATCATTAGCTTTATCATGTCACAGCTTTATCTTGAGCCTTGAATGTAGCTCCTAATTTCAACATCTTCTTCACGGGAGTTTTCACAATATCTTCCACTTTTATGGTGGGATTCACTAGAGGTAATTTTAATAAATGCTTCTTTCGAAGAATTTGTTTAACTTATGTGCGAATTTATATAACTTTTATGTTGTTCGTTATGTTCGGTATATAAAGCAGAGTTCTCATCATATTGCTCCATGGAAAATATTAATAATTTCCTTGTGTTGTGTAATGCCTCTTCTTCGTGGCATTACACAGCATATTCAAAGTCCTTTATCACAAATGATTGACAAATGCTTGTGGTTATCAAACAAATGACGAACAGAGAACACCTCAAACTAATCAGTGATCAGAAAGAAAATGACACCATGAGTAAGACACAAAAAATAAAATATATATATAAATAGAAAATAAGTGAAATAAAAAAGCTCAACGGCGAACAGCATGATCGCTTCAGTAATTTTAGTGTCAAAAGTATCGTATCAAAATACAGAGAAAACTGGAAATGGGTAAATTTATAATTATGATAAATATTTTTCAGATGCTTTTTTTAAGTCTCAATATTCATCATAGTGAAAAATCTGTTTACGTGGAATTGTTTAAGAAATAGATCAAACATCAAACTAAATTCGTAATAAGCCTGTTATTATCTACATTTCAAAATAATGTTCTCGGTGCCTAAGTAAAAACTTTTCCGAATTCCATACATGTCCATGAGAGAAAGTTATGATTATGACCGGACGATGGAAATCCCCACATCCGAACAATGGAAATTCAGGCAAACACGACTATAATTCCAACGAATTTCTAGGAATGTGGAATAATAATTAAGTAAATTTTTAATTTAGTTATAAAATCTAGAAATAATCACGTTCTTCGCGTCTGAAAAATACTTGAGTCAGAGCCAAGAGTCGCATTACTTAATGATTCGCACTACATTTCTACGTGACAAACTAATTTTAATTTACGTAATCATCTCACAGAAAACTTAATCTTCATACTAAGACAAATTACAGAAAGTTAATTTTTCATGTCAAAATATTTTACTGTAAAGAGCGCGAATAAATTGAGATATAAATTAAGAATTTTCAAGACACTATTGGCAAAAGAACTTTCAGTACTATCTCAAATTACAAAATCAGTATATTTATATGTAGTGTTATTAAAAATATATTATAAGTCTTAACATGGAAGGTAAATGAACATTTTGCATCCTGAAGTTAGTAAACTACCAATGTTCCTAAAGGTTTCCCTATGTGAAGTCATTTGATAGACTTATAGTCTCCAAAATTTATGACACTTGTAATAATACATAATAAACATGTATTAACATAAAAAGCATACTTTCAAATTTGAAATCGTAGGTTTTCTACAAATAACTGGTTTTTCATGAAGCTCGTAAATAACTATTTAGATGAATACCGAATTGAATATGTACAACCAAAATGATAATAAACTGGTGTCGAAAATTAAACCATTTTTAAGAACATATGTTTAAAATAATTGCTGAAAAGTTAAGGAGCTATTATACAATAGCAAGATATTGGATAATTTTATTTCTCCATAAGCATTATATTATAAATATCAAAAGAATTTGGTGATTTCTAATTATTTTGATATGTTTATTTTAATTGGTAACTGCAAAAAGTTTATTAGTTTTTAACGAAAGGAAATCATAACACTTGAATTATTGTTGCTGTTTTTCACTAAAATAAAATTGTGTCTCTTTGTTCGGACTCTCAGATATTTTGAATTAACTTCATAAATGACACAAAATACTATATTCAGAAGGTTCACTCTCATAGGGGCCTATGGCAACATCGTTAACATAGGATTTCGCATAGACACTAGGGTTCGCGGAGGCAACCATCGCAGCTATGACGTAAAAGAAGCTCGACTGCTAGATTTGGCGACTATCGCTAAATTGGCGACTTTATGTCAATGCGGCCAAAAAAAATTTACGGAACTGTACTTTTATAATTTTTTAAACTATAAAGATGATCAGCATTTAAAAATTCTTTTATCTGTAATATGTGTAAATTTAAATAAATAAACATAGATATATATTTAATTCATGTAATAATAAACTACCTAAAAAATTGACGCATTGCATCAATGCAAATCGTTACACATCAATAATTACAAGCTAACATACCCAACAGACTGAAATATTATATAATACTTTCAGCCTAAAAGTATACCAGCCTGTTGATTGTTAAATTGCTTAGTTCTTAATTTATTCTGCGATACTGGCGGTGAAATGGCGGTGAAATACAGTCACCCCATTCAAACTTTCTACAAATGGAGAAACGAAGTAATAAAATGATTCGAAAGGCATTATAATCCAGATTTCCATAACATCTTTCAAAATAACAGAGTACAAGAGATGAAGTCCCTGAAGGAAAAATATGCAATAACTTACATGGATAAAGTGCCATCGAATTACGTATTTGTATGCAAAAAATACTACGTAGACACTTTACGCAAAAGTTACGAAAATGAAAATATGTATAAAGAAATCAATACCACCGACAAAGCCATGGGAAACCGTATCAAAGCACTTTATAAAAGAATAGGACATGATTTAAAATCTGTAAAATTTCCTTATCTTGTACTAATTCCAAAAATGCATAAAAAACGATAAAATTTAGACCTGTGACAGTTGGATGCGGATCTTACCTTATTATAGCTAATACCAAGTTACTTACTATTCTGACTCCATTACTAAAAGAAATTAAAAAAGAAGGGACCTGCATGGTGTCAAATTCTTATGAACTAATTGACAAATTAAGTAGAATAAAGGAGAAAATGTTTTTCAGATGCTTTGATTTTAAAGACCTTTTTAATCACGTAAATTTAAAAGATTTATTTGACATTTTGATAGAGCTTCATGAACATTTTAATCTCCACTCTACCATCTCAATCTACCGGTATAAAATGCTGATAAATATTGTTTTGTGTGAAAATATTCTGCACAACGGAAAGGGTTTTTATCGCCAAATGCAGGGCATCCCAATGGGGGGGGGGTGCTCTTCGGTGCTTGCAGATATTTACTTGAACAAATATGAACAAGGTACTTATTTGGTTAATGAATTGCCATTCTACCGCTTTGTTGACGATGTGATTATTGGACATACAAACCAACATGATCATTTTGAATTTGGGTTTTACCCTAAATGCCTGGAACTTTTGGAAACTGAATATACAAATCCGGGAACTGTTGATTTTCTGGATATTAGTATTTATTATAATGAAAGTGACAAAATATGTTTTAAAATTTATGACAAGAGAGACAATTTTGATTTTGATATTAATTATATAATAGACTGGAAATCCAATTTAAGTAGGGGAATTTTCGGAAATGTTATCATTAATCATTTGAATCGATATAGACGCCTTAATACTGAAAAAGAAGAACAGCAACACTGTATCAATAAATTATTCCAAGAAGCAGCAAAATGCAATTACCCACTTCGATATCTAAGGCACTATGCAGACTTGGTATTTGAGAGGAAGAAAAACAGTTTTACATAATGATTGCAAGTCGGTGCGTTATGGTTGTATGGCGTTGCTTTTGGTCTTCAAGAATTCTGCTGTACAGTCAGGTTAGGTTTATCTTCATATCTTGAGCCCTTTTGTGCTTCATGGTCTTTTTACTTCGGGATGTTTCATTGATTTCATCGGACGGAGGGGGGCTTCGGGAAGACAGAGGCACCGGGAGTGTTTCTAGAGTAAAAGCGTTTTAACCGGGAACGGGGGGTCACTATCCCCCCCGGCCTTTTTTCTGTCGTTCCTGTAGACACTCTCCATTTTCCCCCCCTTCCTTTATGCTTCCCCTTTTTTCAATCTGTTTGTGTATTTACTATTATATATATATATAGATATATATGTATACATATAAAAATAAGTATATCACGAACGGAAATTCCTATTTAAGTAAAGGAGAAAACAGAAACCTTACAGAGGATGTGGCGCTTAGCAGCTCTGCATCCAGAGTGGAATACAAGGATATAAACAAGAAGAAAAAATAAGCGAGAACAGGAGTGACCATATGATTTGCATAGAATGGCTGGGGTGGATTGCGACACCCCTTTCCCGCTTAAAGCAGCTTTTACGACCCGGGCAACTCTCACGGCACCAATGTAACTCAATGGTCAATCTCCCACATGTGCAAAGACAGAAGCACCCGAACGGACAAAAGAGCAAAGATGGAACCAAGCATGGAAGAGATACACCTTACTATCCAGCATGAAAACACAACATTTTATAAGGGAAAGTCGCACATGCGCGAAAAGACTTCAAGATGATAGGATCGCAGATATGAAAATATATATGATTAAGAATTCTCATTTAGAATCAAACAATGTACAATTTCTTTCTTTGAAAAAGGAATAGTAATAATGTTGTAAAAAATATCTAGGGTAATTTCTTTTTAATGCATCATTTATTATTTTATTACATTCATGAATGCAGTCTTTTTTAAAAGTACTGTAGTTTCTGTTTCTTCTGAAGTACCCGATAATAATATTTCTGAATATATTTTTAGTGAGGTTTGAATTCCAATCAATAATATTATTAATTTTGATATTGTATGAATTTCTCTTGTCGTGTATGGTTGTATAAATTCCATACTGTTGGTGCTTTCTTATTGACAAATCCAGGAAGTCTGTCGATCCATCCTCATTGATCGGGTTTTCAATTAAGTCCAATTCCCTTGGGTAGAATGCAAAATCTATGTCAGGGGTGTTTGCATAACCCCCTAATATCACGTCGTCAACATAACGGAAATAAGGTATTTCCGATAATAGATGGGTTCCTCTTTCATATTTGGATAGATAAATATCCGCCAATATTGATGAGCATGCACCACCCATGGGTATGCCTTTGACCTGTTTGTAGAAATGCATACCGTCATATAGTATGTTTTCATTTAAAACCAACTCAATCAAATCCAAATATCTTCTGAGAGTTATATATGGTTTTAAATTATACTCTTCATGTAATTCTTTCAAGATCATTTGTAGGTTTGTTAAATCGATGTTATTAAACAGATCCCTGAAATCGTAGCTTCTGAAGTTTAAATCTTTATGGCAAAATTTCAGTCGGTCTATCAATTCTTGTCCGTTTTTTAACATTATGGAGTTTTGCTTCTTAATATCAGTCATAACATATTGGAGTAATTTCAGAAGTTTTTTATTTGCATGTTCCAGGTATGATCCGCATCCCACTGTTACAGATCGGAACTTGACTGGCTTTTTGTGTAACTTGGGAATGAGGATCAAGTATGGAAATTTTACTGATTTAATATCCATACCAATTCTTTTATACAGTGCTTTTATTCTATTAGTGATGATTGATTCGTTGCTAGGAATTAATGTATACATGGCACAATCCTTATAGCATTGTGTTAAAGTATCGACATAGAATTTTTTACACGTGAATGCAAAATTCGATACGATTTTGTCGGTGTATGTCAATACGAATTCTTCATTAAAATGTTTGATTGAAAACGGAAATTGAGAACTCCCAGAATCCTTGTTTCTTCTCGGGTAGAATTGGCAAAAAGCACTGTAAAAGGCATATTTCCATGCGTTAAAAGTTTGTACAGGTATACTGTGTTTGTCAGCCATCCTGTATATGAAGGTTTCCAGATCGTAAGTAAATTCATTATAAATATCATTATATTCTTGTATTCGGTACTTAGTACCAAGTTGTAATAAGTTTTTGAGTTTATTATCTTTTATAAAATCTAAGTTTCCAGTAATTATATGCTTGTGGTAGGGATCACAATGTATATTTTTATGATATTGACAGGATTCAATATTAAATGAAGACACGGTTTTACATAATTTATTGTAGTTGAATAATCTTCTTCCGTTGGTTCTTACAAAGCGATAGGATATCTTAATATCTAGATTAGGCAAAGGAAGACGTTCTTCTATATTATGTAATATTTGGTTGAATGGAATATTTTCGAACATTTTATTCTTAAATGTTGTGATAAAAAATTCTTTTGATTTGTTAATTTGATATTTTGGTTCAAGTGCTACATTATATTTTGCGGCTCTGAGTTTAATTAAATCCAGAATGATGTCTATATTAGTGTTTGTATCTTCTGTATTGCAGTTATTTTCACTTAAATTGAAATTTATAATAAAATTCCATATACGTTGTAAGTATTTGATTTTGATACTGTTGGCTATATTCTTGATCCATCCGAATTTCACCGTTATTTCTGTCTTTATGAAGTCTGAGATTTTTTCTTCTGTTTTGATATAATTAAATTGTTGCTTTTTATTTCCTCTTTGGTGTCTATAAGTTTTCTTAGGTATTGAATTTTCTAAGAGAGGGTATGCTTTACTATTCCTGCATCTTTCTTTATTGCAATTTTCATTGAATAATAAAGTATTCAGACCATATGGATATGCAGAATTATATTGCTTTATATGGGTGTTTTCCCACCACAAGCGTTCAGAAAGGTCTGGTACTATATCAATAATAGTTACCATAATATTGCTGAAGGGGTGTACTTGAAAATGTCGTACTTCTAAGTTATTATTGGTGGATAGCTGTTGGATTTTGCCCACTTGACTTCGGTGCAGATTTATACGGATATTCAGGGAATTCTGCGTCTGTCCTATATATTTCGCCTGACAGGCAAGGCATGATATGCAATATACCACATTAAAAGTTTTGCAAAAGATTTTTATATTGTCCTTTTTTGTAGAAATTTGGTGTGGATTGGCTACGGGACAAAGCTTACATCGCTTAGAATTGCATTTCTTGAACTTGAAGTTCTTCATATGGTGGTAGTGTTGATAAAAGTCGTTAAAAAAAGATGATCTATTATAGATCGTGTCATTTATTACAAAAGAATTTACATTTTTTATGTTTGTCACAGCTTTATCATGGAGCTTTAGCTTTATCATTAGCTTTATCATGTCACAGCTTTATCTTGAGCCTTGAATGTAGCTCCTAATTTCAACATCTTCTTCACGGGAGTTTTCACAATATCTTCCACTTTTATGGTGGGATTCACTAGAGGTAATTTTAATAAATGCTTCTTTCGAAGAATTTGTTTAACTTATGTGCGAATTTATATAACTTTTATGTTGTTCGTTATGTTCGGTATATAAAGCAGAGTTCTCATCATATTGCTCCATGGAAAATATTAATAATTTCCTTGTGTTGTGTAATGCCTCTTCTTCGTGGCATTACACAGCATATTCAAAGTCCTTTATCACAAATGATTGACAAATGCTTGTGGTTATCAAACAAATGACGAACAGAGAACACCTCAAACTAATCAGTGATCAGAAAGAAAATGACACCATGAGTAAGACACAAAAAATAAAATATATATATAAATAGAAAATAAGTGAAATAAAAAAGCTCAACGGCGAACAGCATGATCGCTTCAGTAATTTTAGTGTCAAAAGTATCGTATCAAAATACAGAGAAAACTGGAAATGGGTAAATTTATAATTATGATAAATATTTTTCAGATGCTTTTTTTAAGTCTCAATATTCATCATAGTGAAAAATCTGTTTACGTGGAATTGTTTAAGAAATAGATCAAACATCAAACTAAATTCGTAATAAGCCTGTTATTATCTACATTTCAAAATAATGTTCTCGGTGCCTAAGTAAAAACTTTTCCGAATTCCATACATGTCCATGAGAGAAAGTTATGATTATGACCGGACGATGGAAATCCCCACATCCGAACAATGGAAATTCAGGCAAACACGACTATAATTCCAACGAATTTCTAGGAATGTGGAATAATAATTAAGTAAATTTTTAATTTAGTTATAAAATCTAGAAATAATCACGTTCTTCGCGTCTGAAAAATACTTGAGTCAGAGCCAAGAGTCGCATTACTTAATGATTCGCACTACATTTCTACGTGACAAACTAATTTTAATTTACGTAATCATCTCACAGAAAACTTAATCTTCATACTAAGACAAATTACAGAAAGTTAATTTTTCATGTCAAAATATTTTACTGTAAAGAGCGCGAATAAATTGAGATATAAATTAAGAATTTTCAAGACACTATTGGCAAAAGAACTTTCAGTACTATCTCAAATTACAAAATCAGTATATTTATATGTAGTGTTATTAAAAATATATTATAAGTCTTAACATGGAAGGTAAATGAACATTTTGCATCCTGAAGTTAGTAAACTACCAATGTTCCTAAAGGTTTCCCTATGTGAAGTCATTTGATAGACTTATAGTCTCCAAAATTTATGACACTTGTAATAATACATAATAAACATGTATTAACATAAAAAGCATACTTTCAAATTTGAAATCGTAGGTTTTCTACAAATAACTGGTTTTTCATGAAGCTCGTAAATAACTATTTAGATGAATACCGAATTGAATATGTACAACCAAAATGATAATAAACTGGTGTCGAAAATTAAACCATTTTTAAGAACATATGTTTAAAATAATTGCTGAAAAGTTAAGGAGCTATTATACAATAGCAAGATATTGGATAATTTTATTTCTCCATAAGCATTATATTATAAATATCAAAAGAATTTGGTGATTTCTAATTATTTTGATATGTTTATTTTAATTGGTAACTGCAAAAAGTTTATTAGTTTTTAACGAAAGGAAATCATAACACTTGAATTATTGTTGCTGTTTTTCACTAAAATAAAATTGTGTCTCTTTGTTCGGACTCTCAGATATTTTGAATTAACTTCATAAATGACACAAAATACTATATTCAGAAGGTTCACTCTCATAGGGGCCTATGGCAACATCGTTAACATAGGATTTCGCATAGACACTAGGGTTCGCGGAGGCAACCATCGCAGCTATGACGTAAAAGAAGCTCGACTGCTAGATTTGGCGACTATCGCTAAATTGGCGACTTTATGTCAATGCGGCCAAAAAAAATTTACGGAACTGTACTTTTATAATTTTTTAAACTATAAAGATGATCAGCATTTAAAAATTCTTTTATCTGTAATATGTGTAAATTTAAATAAATAAACATAGATATATATTTAATTCATGTAATAATAAACTACCTAAAAAATTGACGCATTGCATCAATGCAAATCGTTACACATCAAAAATTACAAGCTAACATACCCAACAGACTGAAATATTATATAATACTTTCAGCCTAAAAGTATACCAGCCTGTTGATTGTTAAATTGCTTAGTTCTTAATTTATTCTGCGATACTGGCGGTGAAATGGCGGTGAAATACAGTCACCCCATTCAAACTTTCTACAAATGGAGAAACGAAGTAATAAAATGATTCGAAAGGCATTATAATCCAGATTTCCATAACATCTTTCAAAATAACAGAGTACAAGAGATGAAGTCCCTGAAGGAAAAATATGCAATAACTTACATGGATAAAGTGCCATCGAATTACGTATTTGTATGCAAAAAATACTACGTAGACACTTTACGCAAAAGTTACGAAAATGAAAATATGTATAAAGAAATCAATACCACCGACAAAGCCATGGGAAACCGTATCAAAGCACTTTATAAAAGAATAGGACATGATTTAAAATCTGTAAAATTTCCTTATCTTGTACTAATTCCAAAAATGCATAAAAAACGATAAAATTTAGACCTGTGACAGTTGGATGCGGATCTTACCTTATTATAGCTAATACCAAGTTACTTACTATTCTGACTCCATTACTAAAAGAAATTAAAAAAGAAGGGACCTGCATGGTGTCAAATTCTTATGAACTAATTGACAAATTAAGTAGAATAAAGGAGAAAATGTTTTTCAGATGCTTTGATTTTAAAGACCTTTTTAATCACGTAAATTTAAAAGATTTATTTGACATTTTGATAGAGCTTCATGAACATTTTAATCTCCACTCTACCATCTCAATCTACCGGTATAAAATGCTGATAAATATTGTTTTGTGTGAAAATATTCTGCACAACGGAAAGGGTTTTTATCGCCAAATGCAGGGCATCCCAATGGGGGGGGGGTGCTCTTCGGTGCTTGCAGATATTTACTTGAACAAATATGAACAAGGTACTTATTTGGTTAATGAATTGCCATTCTACCGCTTTGTTGACGATGTGATTATTGGACATACAAACCAACATGATCATTTTGAATTTGGGTTTTACCCTAAATGCCTGGAACTTTTGGAAACTGAATATACAAATCCGGGAACTGTTGATTTTCTGGATATTAGTATTTATTATAATGAAAGTGACAAAATATGTTTTAAAATTTATGACAAGAGAGACAATTTTGATTTTGATATTAATTATATAATAGACTGGAAATCCAATTTAAGTAGGGGAATTTTCGGAAATGTTATCATTAATCATTTGAATCGATATAGACGCCTTAATACTGAAAAAGAAGAACAGCAACACTGTATCAATAAATTATTCCAAGAAGCAGCAAAATGCAATTACCCACTTCGATATCTAAGGCACTATGCAGACTTGGTATTTGAGAGGAAGAAAAACAGTTTTACATAATGATTGCAAGTCGGTGCGTTATGGTTGTATGGCGTTGCTTTTGGTCTTCAAGAATTCTGCTGTACAGTCAGGTTAGGTTTATCTTCATATCTTGAGCCCTTTTGTGCTTCATGGTCTTTTTACTTCGGGATGTTTCATTGATTTCATCGGACGGAGGGGGGCTTCGGGAAGACAGAGGCACCGGGAGTGTTTCTAGAGTAAAAGCGTTTTAACCGGGAACGGGGGGTCACTATCCCCCCCGGCCTTTTTTCTGTCGTTCCTGTAGACACTCTCCATTTTCCCCCCCTTCCTTTATGCTTCCCCTTTTTTCAATCTGTTTGTGTATTTACTATTATATATATATATAGATATATATGTATACATATAAAAATAAGTATATCACGAACGGAAATTCCTATTTAAGTAAAGGAGAAAACAGAAACCTTACAGAGGATGTGGCGCTTAGCAGCTCTGCATCCAGAGTGGAATACAAGGATATAAACAAGAAGAAAAAATAAGCGAGAACAGGAGTGACCATATGATTTGCATAGAATGGCTGGGGTGGATTGCGACACCCCTTTCCCGCTTAAAGCAGCTTTTACGACCCGGGCAACTCTCACGGCACCAATGTAACTCAATGGTCAATCTCCCACATGTGCAAAGACAGAAGCACCCGAACGGACAAAAGAGCAAAGATGGAACCAAGCATGGAAGAGATACACCTTACTATCCAGCATGAAAACACAACATTTTATAAGGGAAAGTCGCACATGCGCGAAAAGACTTCAAGATGATAGGATCGCAGATATGAAAATATATATGATTAAGAATTCTCATTTAGAATCAAACAATGTACAATTTCTTTCTTTGAAAAAGGAATAGTAATAATGTTGTAAAAAATATCTAGGGTAATTTCTTTTTAATGCATCATTTATTATTTTATTACATTCATGAATGCAGTCTTTTTTAAAAGTACTGTAGTTTCTGTTTCTTCTGAAGTACCCGATAATAATATTTCTGAATATATTTTTAGTGAGGTTTGAATTCCAATCAATAATATTATTAATTTTGATATTGTATGAATTTCTCTTGTCGTGTATGGTTGTATAAATTCCATACTGTTGGTGCTTTCTTATTGACAAATCCAGGAAGTCTGTCGATCCATCCTCATTGATCGGGTTTTCAATTAAGTCCAATTCCCTTGGGTAGAATGCAAAATCTATGTCAGGGGTGTTTGCATAACCCCCTAATATCACGTCGTCAACATAACGGAAATAAGGTATTTCCGATAATAGATGGGTTCCTCTTTCATATTTGGATAGATAAATATCCGCCAATATTGATGAGCATGCACCACCCATGGGTATGCCTTTGACCTGTTTGTAGAAATGCATACCGTCATATAGTATGTTTTCATTTAAAACCAACTCAATCAAATCCAAATATCTTCTGAGAGTTATATATGGTTTTAAATTATACTCTTCATGTAATTCTTTCAAGATCATTTGTAGGTTTGTTAAATCGATGTTATTAAACAGATCCCTGAAATCGTAGCTTCTGAAGTTTAAATCTTTATGGCAAAATTTCAGTCGGTCTATCAATTCTTGTCCGTTTTTTAACATTATGGAGTTTTGCTTCTTAATATCAGTCATAACATATTGGAGTAATTTCAGAAGTTTTTTATTTGCATGTTCCAGGTATGATCCGCATCCCACTGTTACAGATCGGAACTTGACTGGCTTTTTGTGTAACTTGGGAATGAGGATCAAGTATGGAAATTTTACTGATTTAATATCCATACCAATTCTTTTATACAGTGCTTTTATTCTATTAGTGATGATTGATTCGTTGCTAGGAATTAATGTATACATGGCACAATCCTTATAGCATTGTGTTAAAGTATCGACATAGAATTTTTTACACGTGAATGCAAAATTCGATACGATTTTGTCGGTGTATGTCAATACGAATTCTTCATTAAAATGTTTGATTGAAAACGGAAATTGAGAACTCCCAGAATCCTTGTTTCTTCTCGGGTAGAATTGGCAAAAAGCACTGTAAAAGGCATATTTCCATGCGTTAAAAGTTTGTACAGGTATACTGTGTTTGTCAGCCATCCTGTATATGAAGGTTTCCAGATCGTAAGTAAATTCATTATAAATATCATTATATTCTTGTATTCGGTACTTAGTACCAAGTTGTAATAAGTTTTTGAGTTTATTATCTTTTATAAAATCTAAGTTTCCAGTAATTATATGCTTGTGGTAGGGATCACAATGTATATTTTTATGATATTGACAGGATTCAATATTAAATGAAGACACGGTTTTACATAATTTATTGTAGTTGAATAATCTTCTTCCGTTGGTTCTTACAAAGCGATAGGATATCTTAATATCTAGATTAGGCAAAGGAAGACGTTCTTCTATATTATGTAATATTTGGTTGAATGGAATATTTTCGAACATTTTATTCTTAAATGTTGTGATAAAAAATTCTTTTGATTTGTTAATTTGATATTTTGGTTCAAGTGCTACATTATATTTTGCGGCTCTGAGTTTAATTAAATCCAGAATGATGTCTATATTAGTGTTTGTATCTTCTGTATTGCAGTTATTTTCACTTAAATTGAAATTTATAATAAAATTCCATATACGTTGTAAGTATTTGATTTTGATACTGTTGGCTATATTCTTGATCCATCCGAATTTCACCGTTATTTCTGTCTTTATGAAGTCTGAGATTTTTTCTTCTGTTTTGATATAATTAAATTGTTGCTTTTTATTTCCTCTTTGGTGTCTATAAGTTTTCTTAGGTATTGAATTTTCTAAGAGAGGGTATGCTTTACTATTCCTGCATCTTTCTTTATTGCAATTTTCATTGAATAATAAAGTATTCAGACCATATGGATATGCAGAATTATATTGCTTTATATGGGTGTTTTCCCACCACAAGCGTTCAGAAAGGTCTGGTACTATATCAATAATAGTTACCATAATATTGCTGAAGGGGTGTACTTGAAAATGTCGTACTTCTAAGTTATTATTGGTGGATAGCTGTTGGATTTTGCCCACTTGACTTCGGTGCAGATTTATACGGATATTCAGGGAATTCTGCGTCTGTCCTATATATTTCGCCTGACAGGCAAGGCATGATATGCAATATACCACATTAAAAGTTTTGCAAAAGATTTTTATATTGTCCTTTTTTGTAGAAATTTGGTGTGGATTGGCTACGGGACAAAGCTTACATCGCTTAGAATTGCATTTCTTGAACTTGAAGTTCTTCATATGGTGGTAGTGTTGATAAAAGTCGTTAAAAAAAGATGATCTATTATAGATCGTGTCATTTATTACAAAAGAATTTACATTTTTTATGTTTGTCACAGCTTTATCATGGACAATTGTACAAGGCTTATAAACACTGCTCATCACTTGCTTCAATATAAAGATTAGGGTAACTGTATTTCGATAACACATATACCCTGATAATGTGTCACCGGGCATATATTCAGCATGGAATAAATTTGCCAGTCGCTAAATTTATATAAAGCCTTCATACATATTATATATCAACAGTTTTTTAACTCATGTTGAGGAGTAAGAACTTTATAGTAAAAACAAACGAAATGTTTTTTCATATGCACATTCAAATACAGTAAAAGCAACATAGAACGTTCAGGTATACTACCTTCACACTTGCCCATTTTATGCTGTATGACAAATTTAAGCACAATTTTATACTTTTTTTCTAGTTATTTTGATTCATTCATAGAATTCGTTCTAAAATAGGTATTGGAAAATACCAGATGCAATAAAAGCGATAAAAATACTTAAAAACCACATAATTAAAAAATTAAAAGACTAAAGTACAGAGATTACACAAATGCATACCACACTATAATATACCACCATACATTGTCTCTCAAGGTACAAAACTAATATCAAAACATTTGCAAAATGACTCTTACCGTCCTGATTACACCGCTCCAATATCCACCGGATGACTCCCATCCCACGACACACGGAAGACCTACACTTCGCCAGTGTGGTCCGAGAAGTGGCCTTTACGTAGAAAGCTGAATTGGATGTGGTAAAATATGCACTATGTCCGCGCAATGCAGCTGGATGTAGACATATTGATAAATACATATAAAAATAAGTATATCACGAACGGAACTCCTATTTAAGTAAAGGAGAAAACAGAAACCTTACAGAGGATGTGGCGCTTAGCAGCTCTGCATCCAGAGTGGAATACAAGGATATAAACAAGAAGAAAAAATAAGCGAGAACAGGAGTGACCATATGATTTGCATAGAATGGCTGGGGTGGATTGCGACACCCCTTTCCCGCTTAAAGCAGCTTTTACGACCCGGGCAACGCTCACGGAACCAATGTAACTCAATGGTCAATCTCCCACATGTGCAAAGACAGAAGCACCCGAACGGACAAAAGAGCAAAGATGGAACCAAGCATGGAAGAGATACACCTTACTATCCAGCATGAAAACACAACATTTTATAAGGGAAAGTCGCACATGCGCGAAAAGACTTCAAGATGATAGGATCGCAGATATGAAAATATATATGATTAAGAATTCTCATTTAGAATCAAACAATGTACAATTTCTTTCTTTGAAAAAGGAATAGTAATAATGTTGTAAAAAATATCTAGGGTAATTTCTTTTTAATGCATCATTTATTATTTTATTACATTCATGAATGCAGTCTTTTTTAAAAGTACTGTAGTTTCTGTTTCTTCTGAAGTACCCGATAATAATATTTCTGAATATATTTTTAGTGAGGTTTGAATTCCAATCAATAATATTATTAATTTTGATATTGTATGAATTTCTCTTGTCGTGTATGGTAGTATAAATTCCATACTGTTGGTGCTTTCTTATTGACAAATCCAGGAAGTCTGTCGATCCATCCTCATTGATCGGGTTTTCAATTAAGTCCAATTCCCTTGGGTAGAATGCAAAATCTATGTCAGGGGTGTTTGCATAACCCCCTAATATCACGTCGTCAACATAACGGAAATAAGGTATTTCCGATAATAGATGGGTTCCTCTTTCATATTTGGATAGATAAATATCCGCCAATATTGATGAGCATGCACCACCCATGGGTATGCCTTTGACCTGTTTGTAGAAATGCATACCGTCATATAGTATGTTTTCATTTAAAACCAACTCAATCAAATCCAAATATCTTCTGAGAGTTATATATGGTTTTAAATTATACTCTTCATGTAATTCTTTCAAGATCATTTGTAGGTTTGTTAAATCGATGTTATTAAACAGATCCCTGAAATCGTAGCTTCTGAAGTTTAAATCTTTATGGCAAAATTTCAGTCGGTCTATCAATTCTTGTCCGTTTTTTAACATTATGGAGTTTTGCTTCTTAATATCAGTCATAACATATTGGAGTAATTTCAGAAGTTTTTTATTTGCATGTTCCAGGTATGATCCGCATCCCACTGTTACTGTTCGGAACTTGACTGGCTTTTTGTGTAACTTGGGAATGAGGATCAAGTATGGAAATTTTACTGATTTAATATCCATACCAATTCTTTTATACAGTGCTTTTATTCTATTAGTGATGATTGATTCGTTGCTAGGAATTAATGTATACATGGCACAATCCTTATAGCATTGTGTTAAAGTATCGACATAGAATTTTTTACACGTGAATGCAAAATTCGATACGATTTTGTCGGTGTATGTCAATACGAATTCTTCATTAAAATGTTTGATTGAAAACGGAAATTGAGAACTCCCAGAATCCTTGTTTCTTCTCGGGTAGAATTGGCAAAAAGCACTGTAAAAGGCATATTTCCATGCGTTAAAAGTTTGTACAGGTATACTGTGTTTGACAGCCATCTTGTATATGAAGGTTTCCAGATCGTAATTAAATTCATTATAAATATCATTATATTCTTGTATTCGGTACTTAGTACCAAGTTGTAATAAGTTTTTGAGTTTATTATCTTTTATAAAATCTAAGTTTCCAGTAATTATATGCTTGTGGTAGGGATCACAATGTATATTTTTATGACATTGACAGGATTCAATATTAAATGAAGACACGGTTTTACATAATTTATTGTAGTTGAATAATCTTCTTCCGTTGGTTCTTACAAAGCGATAGGATATCTTAATATTTAGATTAGGCAAAGGAAGACGTTCTTCTATATTATGTAATATTTGGTTGAATGGAATATTTTCGAACATTTTATTCTTAAATGTTGTGATAAAAAATTCTTTTGATTTGTTAATTTGATATTTTGGTTCAAGTGCTACATTATATTTTGCGGCTCTGAGTTTAATTAAATCCAGAATGATGTCTATATTAGTGTTTGTATCTTCTGTATTGCAGTTATTTTCATTTAAATTGAAATTTATAATAAAACTCCATATACGTTGTAAGTATTTGATTTTGATACTGTTGGCTATATTCTTGATCCATCCGAATTTCACCGTTATTTCTGTCTTTATGAAGTCTGAGATTTTTTCTTCTGTTTTGATATAATTAAATTGTTGCTTTTTATTTCCTCTTTGGTGTCTGTAAGTTTTCTTAGGTATTGAATTTTCTAAGAGAGGATATGCTTTACTATTCCTGCATCTTTCTTTATTGCAATTTTCCTTGAATAATAAAGTATTCAGACCATATGGATATGCAGAATTATATTGCTTTATATGGGTGTTTTCCCACCACAAGCGTTCAGAAAGGTCTGGTACTATATCAATAATAGTTACCATAATATTGCTGAAGGGGTGTACTTGAAAATATCGTACTTCTAAGTTATTATTGGTGGATAGCTGTTGGATTTTGCCCACTTGACTTCGGTGCAGATTTATACGGATATTCAGGGAATTCTGCGTCTGTCCTATATATTTCGCCTGACAGGCAAAGCATGATATGCAATATACCACATTAAAAGTTTTGCAAAAGATTTTTATATTGTCCTTTTTTGTAGAAATTTGGTGTGGATTGGCTACGGGACAAAGCTTACATCGCTTAGAATTGCATTTCTTGAACTTGAAGTTCTTCATATGGTGGTAGTGTTGATAAAAGTCGTTAAAAAAAGATGATCTATTATAGATCGTGTCATTTATTACAAAAGAATTTACATTTTTTATGTTTGTCACAGCTTTATCATGGAGCTTTAGCTTTATCATTAGCTTTATCATGTCACAGCTTTATCTTGAGCCTTGAATGTAGCTCCTAATTTCAACATCTTCTTCACGGGAGTTTTCACAATATCTTCCACTTTTATGGTGGGATTCACTAGAGGTAATTTTAATAAATGCTTCTTTCGAAGAATTTGTTTAACTTATGTGCGAATTTATATAACTTTTATGTTGTTCGTTATGTTCGGTATATAAAGCAGAGTTCTCATCATATTGCTCCATGGAAAATATTAATAATTTCCTTGTGTTGTGTAATGCCTCTTCTTCGTGGCATTACACAGCATATTCAAAGTCCTTTATCACAAATGATTGACAAATGCTTGTGGTTATCAAACAAATGACGAACAGAGAACACCTCAAACTAATCAGTGATCAGAAAGAAAATGACACCATGAGTAAGACACAAAAAATAGAATATATATATAAATAGAAAATAAGTGAAATAAAAAAGCTCAACGGCGAACAGCATGATCGCTTCAGTAATTTTAGTGTCAAAAGTATCGTATCAAAATACAGAGAAAACTGGAAATGGGTAAATTTATAATTATGATAAATATTTTTCAGATGCTTTTTTTAAGTCTCAATATTCATTATAGTGAAAAATCTGTTTACGTGGAATTGTTTAAGAAATAGATCAAACATCAAACTAAATTCGTAATAAGCCTGTTATTATCTACATTTCAAAATAATGTTCTCGGTGCCTAAGTAAAAACTTTTCCGAATTCCATACATGTCCATGAGAGAAAGTTATGATTATGACCGGACGATGGAAATCCCCACATCCGAACAATGGAAATTCAGGCAAACACGACTATAATTCCAACGAATTTCTAGGAATGTGGAATAATAATTAAGTAAATTTTTAATTTAGTTATAAAATCTAGAAATAATCACGTTCTTCGCGTCTGAAAAATACTTGAGTCAGAGCCAAGAGTCGCATTACTTAATGATTCGCACTACATTTCTACGTGACAAACTAATTTTAATTTACGTAATCATCTCACAGAAAACTTAATCTTCATACTAAGACAAATTACAGAAAGTTAATTTTTCATGTCAAAATATTTTACTGTAAAGAGCGCGAATAAATTGAGATATAAATTAAGAATTTTCAAGACACTATTGGCAAAAAACTTTCAGTACTATCTCAAATTACAAAATCAGTATATTTATATGTAGTGTTATTAAAAATATATTATAAGTCTTAACATGGAAGGTAAATGAACATTTTGCATCCTGAAGTTAGTAAACTACCAATGTTCCTAAAGGTTTCCCTATGTGAAGTCATTTGATAGACTTATAGTCTCTAAAATTTATGACACTTGTAATAATACATAATAAACATGTATTAACATAAAAAGCATACTTTCAAATTTGAAATCGTAGGTTTTCTACAAATAACTGGTTTTTCATGAAGCTCGTAAATAACTATTTAGATGAATACCGAATTGAATATGTACAACCAAAATGATAATAAACTGGTGTCGAAAATTAAACCATTTTTAAGAACATATGTTTAAAATAATTGCTGAAAAGTTAAGGAGCTATTATACAATAGCAAGATATTGGATAATTTTATTTCTCCATAAGCATTATATTATAAATATCAAAAGAATTTGGTGATTTCTAATTATTTTGATATGCTTATTTTAATTGGTAACTGCAAAAAGTTTATTAGTTTTTAACGAAAGGAAATCATAACACTTGAATTATTGTTGCTGTTTTTCACTAAAATAAAATTGTGTCTCTTTGTTCGGACTCTCAGATATTTTGAATTAACTTCATAAATGACACAGAATACTATATTCAGAAGGTTCACTCTCATAGGGGCCTATGGCAACATCGTTAACATAGGATTTCGCATAGACACTAGGGTTCGCTGAGGCAACCATCGCAGCTATGACGTAAAAGAAGCTCGACTGCTAGATTTGGCGACTATCGCTAAATTGGCGACTTTATGTCAATGCGGCCAAAAAAAAATTACGGAACAGTACTTTTATAATTTTTTAAACTATAAACATGATCAGCATTTAAAAATTCTTTTATCTGTAATATGTGTAAATTTAAATAAATAAACATAGATATATATTTAATTCATGTAATAATAAACTACCTAAAAAATTGACGCATTGCATCAATGCAAATCGTTATACATCAAAAATTACAAGCTAACATACCCAACAGACTGAAATATTATATAATACTTTCAGCCTAAAAGTATACCAGCGTGTTGATTGTTAAATTGCTTAGTTCTTAATTTATTCTGCGATACTGGCGGTGAAATGGCGGTACAAAATGGCGGTGAAATACAGTCACCCCATTCAAACTTTCTTCAAATGGAGAAACGAAGTAATAAAGTGATTCGAAAGGCATTATAATCCAGATTTCCATAACATCTTTCAAAATAACAGAGTACAAGAGATGAAGTCCCTGAAGGAAAAATATGCAATAACTTACATGGATAAAGTGCCATCGAATTACGTATTTGTATGCAAAAAATACTACGTAGACACTTTACGCAAAAGTTACGAAAATGAAAATATGTATAAAGAAATCAATACCACCGACAAAGCCATGGGAAACCGTATCAAAGCACTTTATAAAAGAATAGGACATGATTTAAAATCTGTAAAATTTCCTTATCTTGTACTAATTCCAAAAATGCATAAAAAACGATCAAATTTAGACCTGTGACAGTTGGATGCGGATCTTACCTTATTATAGCTAATACCAAGTTACTTACTAGTCTGACTCCATTACTAAAAGAAATTAAAAAAGAAGGGACCTGCATGGTGTCAAATTCTTATGAACTAATTGACAAATTAAGTAGAATAAAGGAGAAAATGTTTTTCAGATGCTTTGATTTTAAAGACCTTTTTAATCACGTAAATTTAAAAGATTTATTTGACATTTTGATAGAGCTTCATGAACATTTTAATCTCCACTCTACCATCTCAATCTACCGGTATAAAATGCTGATAAATATTGTTTTGTGTGAAAATATTCTGCACAACGGAAAGGGGTTTTTATCGCCAAATGCAGGGCATCCCAATGGGGGGGGGGGTGCTCTTCGGTGCTTGCAGATATTTACTTGAACAAATATGAACAAGGTACTTATTTGGTTAATGAATTGCCATTATACCGCTTTGTTGACGATGTGATTATTGGACATACAAATCAACATGATCATTTTGAATTTGGGTTTTACCCTAAATGCCTGGAACTTTTGGAAACTGAATATACAAATCCGGGAACTGTTGATTTTCTGGATATTAGTATTTATTATAATGAAAGTGACAAAATATGTTTTAAAATTTATGACAAGAGAGACAATTTTGATTTTGATATTAATTATATAATAGACTGGAAATCCAATTTAAGTAGGGGAATTTTCGGAAATGTTATCATTAATCATTTGAATCGATATAGACGCCTTAATACTGAAAAAGAAGAACAGCAACACTGTATCAATAAATTATTCCAAGAAGCAGCAAAATGCAATTACCCACTTCGATATCTAAGGCACTATGCAGACTTGGTATTTGAGAGAAAGAAAAACAGTTTTACATAATGATTGCAAGTCGGTGCGGTATGGTTGTATGGCGTTGCTTTTGGTCTTCAAGAATTCTGCTGTACAGTCAGGTTAGGTTTATCTTCATATCTTGAGCCCTTTTGTGCTTCATGGTCTTTTTACTTCGGGATGTTTCATTGATTTCATCGGACGGAGGGGTGCTTCGGGAAGACAGAGGCACCGGGAGTGTTTCTAGAGTAAAAGCGTTTTAACCGGGAACGGGGGGTCACTATACCCCCCGGCCTTTTTTCTGTCGTTCCTGTAGACACTCTCCATTTTCCTCCCCTTCCTTTATGCCTCCCCTTTTTTCAATATGTTTGTGTATTTACTATTATATATATATATATATATATATATATATATATATATATATATATATATTCTTTGAATACACTAATATTCTCATAATAAATAACAAATTTACATGAATGCATTATCAAAGGTGTCGAACTCAAACGTTAATTACAAAGGGGGGATCATTTTCCACATTACGTCAGTTAGTAAGGAGCATGTAGAATATATACATATTCAATATCTTATTCCAAGTTACACTAGAAAAAGCTATCCAAATATCAATTTTTATACATTTTATATAAATGCGGAAACAGTTTTTTAACTAATAATGCCACTGTATCTTAGAATTTAGTCTAGTCGACAGTGGTAATACTACACCAATTTCTTATTATTGCTCATTATAATAGTATCCCGATTATTGCTACAATATTATTAAATTAATATAAATCATTATCGTATATTTTAATTATTAAATTTTCTAAATAATAATATCAAGGCATCACATCTAAAATATTAAACTTGAAAAATAAAACAGTTTAGAATAAAAGTACTTATTTAATTGCAGTAAAGGAAGTTAAAAACATATTAAAGCCTTTCGGAGGTAAAACGTTCTTCATAAAAGGCATATGCTAAGAAAAATATACATTGGCTCTTTATACCCAGTTAAAAAACGTGAACAAAACCTGCATATTATTAATTGCCAACTTATACAATAGAAAATATTGGTATGAAAAACATATAATTTTGATATTGGTACAGCAAAATAAAATACAAAATTGACACATTCAGATATTTAAAAATTCGGATAGATTGATCATAACCAGTGAAAGCATAATTCATGTATAATGCTCAGTATTGTTATTGAACATGTTTTTATCATAATTAATAAATAACTGAAAGTAAATATTTAATTCATTTTTCTTATGAATAAATTAAATGCTCTGGCATGTGATACTATATCTTCCGGATATTGGAAAAAATTATAGCAAGTTGAACTAAAAATGTAACGAATATATTTCTCTCGATTAAAAAATGAGCTGGCGTCGCCACCGTTGTTTAAGATATTTCGCGCTCTTCGAGTTTCTCTTTCACATACCGTTAAAACTGTAGCAAACAAAAATAAAAAATTTGGTACATTTATAGAGAAGTACTAGGGAAATACACTGAAATAAACAATATTTCGATTTAAACTTTAATTTAAATGATATCTGATGCCAAAATCAAAGACAGAGTATTAGCTGCGAGTTCGCGTCCAGAGCAATAACAATAGCATGTCCACGTATTTTTGCAGGCATGTATCTACTTAGTTGAATTTTTGCTAAAAGGAACCCTTTTTATTTACTTTTTATGTTTATGAGTTATCCTACTTTCTCTTTCTTGTACCGCAAAAATTATGAAATACAAAAATATGAAATTTAGTATATATGTAGAAAAAATATAGGGTAACACGCTGAAATAAACAATTTGTGGATTTAAACTTAAGTTTGGTTTAAACTAGCTCGCAAAGCGAGTGCCAGCCTGTAGAAGGCAAACTGGAGTTGCTGAGTGTAGCGAGCAGGATTCTTTGGTAATTAAGTTTTTCTACGATGTTATACAAACACTTTAGAAAATGTTTCTCTTTAACTATGAATCCAATTCATATATATTGCAATAAATTTACACTTTCATATTTATTAGGTAAATTGCTATTATTTTTAGAAAACATATGTTGTCAGTTAAATATAATTAAGAAACCTTGATAAAACTTAAGGTTATAATATTTAACTAAACTATTTTTAATAAATTTAAAATTCAAATATTAGATCTGTTTGCAAACGAAAGATTACCTCAGGCACAATGTAATTTTACGAATATGAATTTAAATTATTAAAACGAACTATCAATTTAAAATGTGATTTAAATTAAAAGATTCAAATTAAAGTATATTTATATAATATTACCTAGAAATTACAACTCAGTACATTAATAATGGATTCCAGATTCATGATTTAGAATCACATATCTGTAAATGTCTTATTTGTATGCATTTATATAAAAATAATATATTACTACATATTATATCTATATCATAATATAATATATCTATATAATATTTTATATTAAAAAACTTAGCGGAAGTTTATAATTAATATCTTATTAATATGCATATATCATATTTAAATACATGTAAACAATATAAAAGCACTCATATTTTTTGATCGTGATATATTTATGTGAATACCGATAAAGCATTTCTCCTCCAAAGACAATAATATAATATATTATAATATAAATTACATATTATAACATTATATATCTATAATATTATATATTTATATTATAATTTAATATGCTATGTTATAAAAGTTACCGAAATTTTAGAAATAATATCTTATTTATATGTATATATTATATTTACATGTATGAAATATAAAAGCACTCATATTCTTTGCTCGTAATATATTTCTATGAATGCTGATAAAGTATTTCTCTTCCAAAGACAAATCAGACATTATCTTTTCCCACACGCTAACAGAACTAAGCCATAATCATCCAATATAAACACAGAAAGGGAAAGAAAACTCCTTTATCGCACAATGCTCGAAATTTACCTTTAACGTTTCTATGATAATGTTGGCGAAAAAACAATCAGAACAAAGGAAGTAAGAAATGCAAGGCTGAGAGTATTGCAAACGCGAATTTGGTCTATTTGTCGAAGATTTGGGAAAGATTAGAAAATATTTAGCGAACATAAACCTAATACAAAACATTTTGAATTGCATTAAAATATACTCAGTTGCAAAAAAAAAATATACAAACATAAATGATTGTGTTAAAGCCCCAAAACTCGGCATACAAACATCGTTTTAAGAGTTATGCAAATGACCATAATGTCCCTGTCAATGATATTATGGATATTATTCAACGAGCATGAGAACAACACCGTCGCAGAGTTCCAGGGTGCTCCGAGACAAACAACTGCTCGGTAGTCACAAGTAGATCTTACAGCTCGTGCAGTCAGAAGAGGAGTCACTTCCAAAACAATGGCGTCGATACCAGTCATTTAACAGGATTTGTCATGCTCCATGGGAGCAGATGTCGATGTCCATAAAGATGCCTGCCACTGACCTCTAAACACAGACACAGCCGTCTGGATTGCTGCCGAGCTCTGTCAACCTGGACAGTGTCTGATTGGAAGCATGATATATTTAGCGACGAACCCCATTTCTCTCTAAGTACTGATGACAGCCTTATACATATGTGGAGAAGGACTGGCCATCGTTCTGATCTCGCATTTGTTGCCGAGCGGCATACGGTCATCACAGTTGTTGTAACAATCTGGGGATACATATCGTGGGACAACGGATCTCCTTCAGTTGTGCTACGATCAGCAAATCTGGAGGCTCGTTTGTACATCGACGATATTCTGCAAATGATTGCTCTGTTTACGCTGTCAAACCGTCTAGATCCCATTTACCAACAAAACAACACTCGACGACATACTGCATGACTTTCTGAACAGTGTCTTTGAGGATTCAATAGCCTATTATTGCCATCCAGGTTCCAGATCCATCACCAATATAACACTTTTAGGACATACTAGAACGTCATTTGCAGCCTTTTCAAAATATCACCGAATTAGCTAACCACTTCAACAAAAAGAATGAAACTATTTTATTTTATGTTACATGCATATAAATTTCTATTGTAAAAGAGGTAAAAAATAATGTTTTCTATAACCAAATGTATGTAGATAAAATAAAAGAAATTGTATGAGACTAAAGATCTTTTAGAGGGTTTTGGGACGTTCTGTAATATTATTTATAGATTTATAACATTTTGTATATACACCTCCATCTGAAAGATAACCATGCATTGCAAATTTTTAGGTATTGATGCATGGATTTTATTGCGTGAATCTTCAAGTGGTCCACAAGTATAATACGCAAATATTGAATCACGAATTATGTAACGAAAGACTACGTTCCATCTATGCAGACGAGGCATTTGGTTAAAACTAAAGGAGTTTACCTCTAAAGCTTTCATTGCAAGTGCATTTTTTGCAGAATAATCATCTGGTTTAGCACAATAAAAAAAAGTAGGTGTGGATGATTCACAACGATGGCGTAGTATTGGGAGACTTGATGCGTGATAATCCATCACGGAGGTGGCGAATTGAACACAATTTTAAACCAGTGAAGCAGTTACTGGAAGATCTGTTTCGGGACGCTCAAAAGTCACATAACTGTCCAATGACTGCTACATAGTTTTATGGACGAGCCGTTCAAATGCAACTCTATGAGCGATTATTAATGTTGCCATAGGAGGACTACTATCGACCAGTACTGTGAGGTGTAAGCTGTATTCAGAAGTTTCGTTGCACGGACACCATAAGTTTGTGTTCCGTTTAACACCAGGTCCGTAAGACCACGTTTTCAGTGGTGTCTTGAGCATGGAATTTGGACTCAAATACAGTATGTTGTTGTTGAGACCCAGACCGTCCGACCTGCCAGAAAGGTGTAAGGTAACTTTCAAATACAGTATGTGAATGTTTTTATCCGCTGATGTAAAGATACGTGTCCTGCAACAGAGAGTACACATATGGTAGTCTGGCGACCACAGCCATTTCAGTAACGTCGTTGAACACCGTACTATTGGTTGTTGTAGCATGATTGTATAGGTTGGCTTCTCATTGAGAAACGTATCGACATGCATGTTTTCTCAGACAGAACTTGTAAAGGCAGAAAGGTATCACAACGAAGACCTTAATTTCTATGCCAGTTTCTATGCAGCTTTCGTCCGTCAGGAATTTTGTTTAATGAGCGAAAGTTTCGCCCAGATAGAATGAACTTAGTTGAGATCTACATTTAAAGCGAAAGGTATTGAAGGTGTGGAGTGGTCATGATTTTCGCCAAATAGATGGGATACACGCGGAAGAGCTGCCTGCCTTCACCCCCTTACCACCACCTTCAAACTGCTCTTATAAATTTTGAACTGGAAATCATTCCATTTGTACCTCTGCATCACTTGATTGAGAGGATGAATCGTCGGTGCCAAACCTGTACCAGAATCTGAGGGGACCATATTCTATATTACATCACTTGACCCTTTTATGCATCATTCAAAATGTTTATCACATTAATGCATCATTCTGTTATAGTGATATAAGGGCCTTCATTTAGCCCTACATTTACTTTAGCCCTACATTTCCATGGCTCGCGTCATTAAATAGCTTTGAGTAAGTAGCTCTTCAGAAAATTTCCCAGCAAAGTTTGAATTCGATTGGTGCCGAAATTTATGAATTATGTCCGATTTGCTGTTCTGTGCATAACTTTTGTAGGGCAGTGTATAATTGGGAAAGGGTTCCCTATAATAATTGTAAAAAATACCTCAAAATTTGCTTTTGTATAAGGAACCAGGTAATTAAATATTACGGCGGTACTGCCTTCCATAAGAAATTAAATTACTTGAAAAACCTGACAATTATGTTCAATTATAGAAAAAATAAGCATTGCTTAGAAAATATCTACATGATATAGCTGGGAATACCCGGAAACACGTATAATTTGTATGCATGGCCAATCCCACATTTGTCTACACCCAAATTTTAGAAGTCTGAGTTTTCTTGAGGCATTTCAGTGTTTATTTGTAAAAAATATAAAATGGGGTACATTGTTCAGCAGATTGTCTCATTCCAAACCATTGTTTCCGTTGTTGCTAAAATGACCGCAAAACATACTGAAATTATTTTATTATTCGATCGTGTGAATTTCACAGTGACATTAATTCTATAATTTCAAGTCTAAATTTCCTTTTATTTTATTTATAGTCCAACAAGACATGGGTATAAATTATTCGATATTTGGCAGCCAGTTTGAGAGCCCTTATTTTAGCCGAAAACAGGTAACTTTATTCACCAAACAGTATGAGATTGTGAGAAATTAAAACTGAAATATTTTTACTACCGGACCATTTTTATCGATAATATTTTAAAAGCACTTTGTATATAAGATATAATTAGGTTTCATGTAAGAAGTCTATAATCTTAATAAATTTAAATCCAGAAAGCTGTGATGACAGTATGCTGTGATGAAACTTATCGCATGATATTACATATGAAAAGTGAACATGTTTCTTAACAGTTAATATTTTTTTATAATTTATGGGATTTTTTGACAAATTTATCTTTAAAATGTGCAATATATCATGAACTGTTCATGCTAACTTTCTAACGTTTATGTCAATCGTTTTCTAAGGAAAAAATACATAAGAAATGCCTATTTGTGCAACTTTAGTAAAGGTTTTGATTTTTTGATGATTTTTTCAAAATTCATTCGATTGTGTTTTACATTGATTACATTAATTTACACGATTTTGTTGTGTGAACATTCAATAGTGTTTTAAAACAATAGGCTTCCAGCATTCATGGATTGCAATTTTTGTTCCAAATTTTATTCAAATCGCTCGTTCCGTTCGTGAGATATCGTCTCCACAGACTCACTGACACACAAACACACACACACACACACATACACAAACAGACACATACTTTTACACACACACATGCACAAACAGACACATACTTTTACACACACACACATCACATCAAAAATGTTCGATTCGTGATCAGGGATGCTTGAAACGTGCTCTCCTGTCGAAAATTCGATTTCGAATTTCCGACCCCCGTCACAATACGTTCCTTATACATATGTACATAAGGAAAGTAATAGAATTTCAGCATTTCTCTAAAATGTGTTTTGAGTGCTGTCGAACTTTATTTTACTGCAATATGAAGAGCACTAATATTCGACTCACGGGAATTGCGATGTTCGTGAGCTGTTGCCCAAGTGGAGGGCCTCTGATCCTATCTGATATTGCCATGGAGGTAAAGGTAAGGAATTAAAATTCAATACTGTGAAAATGCCAATATTATTTCATACCATAATTAAGGTGGCGCTGCGATAAGGTAAGAGTTCCTGAATTATATGTATTTCTATGGTGAAACGTTTAAAATATTTATTTAAATTGCCAATTTTGTAGAAATAAATAGTAGCGCAAAGCAAATTAAAACTGAAGGATAAAGGACTATTTCTACGTATTCAAAAGTATTTTTTTTTCAATTTATTTTCATCTCCCTATATTCTGAACTCTGTCCAACAGCTGTTGTTGTTGTTGAGACCCAGACCGTCCGACCTACCAGAAAGGTGTAAGGTAACTGTATGGACGGCCGGGAAGTGCCACCCAATTTAGACCGGAACCCAGTGGGGGAGGCATCCACAGGGACCGTACCCTCCTTCCCCTACCACCAACCTCTCGGAAGGACTTACGGACCCACATGTTTAACGTTATCGTACTCCGCATGAACACGGCGGCATTTGTGGCAGCGTGCAAATCTAGCGCGCAAACCACGGGGATACCGCACCCGAGATGGCCAACAGCACGCGGCGTTCCGAGGTGGTCACCCACCAAGTACTAACCGCGCCCGATGCTGCTTGACTTCGGTGATCTAACGAGAACCGGTGTTTTCAGCACGGTTAGGCCGTTGGCCCCTGTCCAACAGCTGTGAAATAATACTTATCAATTATACTGATTATCAGGGAATCTTAACGTAATCAAATATATACTATATACTCAAAACTATGTTTCTCCATTGTGTCAACAGAAAACAAATGGTGCTTTACTCACCAGCGATAGATGTAATTCCTTAAGCGTTATGGAATTTTCAAGCGTTTCATCTGTAGGTGTTTTATCCGCTTCTCTGTCAATCTGTGGATATTCATGTTTCCGATTCTTCACGGGACAATAGTTCTTTGCAATGTCTCCATATTGAATGTATTTTCCATAATAGATGCAGTGGATAACTATGCAAATACCGAAACTGGAATGATTCGAGATCCATGGGATTTAGGCATTAACTTCAATTATGATGAATTCTGTCTCTAAGATTTTATGATGCCTTTGTAAGCAGAATAAACGACAACTGTGGATTAGACGCTGGATTTGGATCTAGAGTCTTAAGAAGACCTAAAAGCGCCAACTAGTCGTAAATCACTAGTTTGATTACTTTTAGATAAATTCTTATTCTGTTTTCAAAGTAACAGCCGAACACTCAACTCTGCAGTTTAGTGTTGGACGGCCAGGGCATTAAAAACTGTAAAAAATATGGGTTAGATACATACAAAACTTTAAAACTTTCATTTAATTCAACGCTGAATTTTTGTATACCAAAAATGTTTATCAAATTCACGTAATTTGTAAAAAAATTGCCCACATATCAATAACACTGGCGATAACTCCACACGCTTACCCATCCACAGAAAAGAGCATCTTTATGAAAATATTTAAATGTTTTGTTACAACATGTCAAAATATTTAATTTTAAATCCTAATATTTCTACTTTTTGTGATAATCTTTTATTCAGTTATTTTTAAAATAATGAAATGCTTTAATTTTTATGTATCCATATTTAACATTTAAGTGATGTGACCTTTTGGTAAATGAATATATAAATAGTTGTAAAGCAATTGTTATATAGACTATTCGAAATAATAATTGCGGCACAATCTCATCTATATCTGTCATAGCTGTACAGAAACGAATAGATTTCTCCTGTCTAATATGGATTTATTTAGGTACATAAATAATAAATACCATAAAAGTTTTTTGCAGTTCCCTTGGGTCTGAGATTTACGAATGGCATATAATGCAGGTGGATTTTCTTTTTTATTGGTCTAATGACAATTTCAGTACACGCGAGGTTTACATTATAACATAGGTCCATCAAAGCCTTAGGCGGGCAAACCGCAATCGGCCCGTAAATGTAAAAACAGCTGAATTTCTTTCCTTGGCGTTTGGTTTACTTTTAAGTTGTTAATCTATCATTTTAATTTTTATTTCTTTTTCAGTTGTTTTACTTTCATATTTTCAAAGTATTATTATAAATTACTTCGAGTGAAGGTTACATTGAATATTTATGTAGTTATATCACCATGACTTGATACCATATTTATAAATATTTTCAAATTTTGCAGATAAATTTTGATGCAGGGTCACTTTGCGCTTTGTTACAAGCACTCTGGTATATATAAGGAATATGCTAAATGTGACTTTCTCGGAGATTTCCGAATATGATGTTTGAAGGGGTATAGCTTTTTAACACTGTACAACAAAGTTGAAAACTGCTTATGACTTTGTTCATTCTGTCTGTCTGTATGTCTGTCTGTTTGTCTGTCTGTCCGTTAGCACGATAACTGCCGTAAAAATGACTTAATTAAAAATGAATTTTAGTATGCTGTTCAGACGGTCTGTAGGACCTATGGGAATATAAATGAATAATATCACTCAATTAGTTTTGGATTGAACCCGGATTGTAAAAATGAAATACATTGAGCCCTATGGGACCTAATTTTTCAAATATTTTTAAGAGCATTTAAAATTCGCAAATTGCTTCGAAAATTTTAGGTAATATTCAAATTGTTCCATAAAATATATAAAAAAAATTCAGTCAAATATATTCAGTAGTTTTTTAAATAAAAATTAAAATAATAATTACGCGTCTTAGATGAAGCGATCACGTGATCATTATATGAAAAGATCACATGATCCACTTCAAAATGATATATGGCATCCATCTTGTCTCAAAATCGTGATTTTTTAAGTTCTTTTTAATTCATAATGAGTGTTGTATCCTTCCTAAAACCACTTTATTTTTGCTTAAATTCTGTGCTTTTACGTACTGAAACAACGCAATTACAATATATTTGAGTTTAAATGATCATCCAAATTTGATTATTTCTACAACGAAGGCTATTTTTCACTTATGTAAAATGTAAACAGCAAAATATGTAGAATAAGTTGTATTAGAATTGCTGTATTTCTAACACAAAATTATTTAGCCCACGGAGTCTGCATAGCTGATATGAATGAAATATTCATTGATTTTGCAAAGAGAAGGACGATGTTTTCCGATGAAGTTTTTAACATAGAGTTTAATTACTTGTAGCTCCATGGTCTTAATTTTTAAATAAAATAAATTATTATATTATTGTGGTGAATGAAATGAATGGGGAAATGTATGAACGAAATGCCGTTTTTATAGAGAGATTCAGGTGTGTTATTTTTTCTATGACAACATTTGAATGAATTTCAGTTGAACAATCAAGATTGGCACCACATCTGCATACAATAGACAAAACCAAGGACAAAACGTTTTTGAAAAATGAAAGGTCTTTTATTTAACATCCTAAAAGACGTACAAAAATTGTTAAAAACAGCCAGAGCGCTTTCGGACGTATATACGCCCTTCATCAGTGGCTACATGAGTAGTAAAAGCATGGAATGTTTATGTATGTAGAGACCATTTTAAAACAAATTTGCATAAAATATAAAATGGTAAATGAACTTACTAAAATAATACAAGGAATATACACTGAAATTACACAATAAGTTTAAACGCTTACGAAGTTTTTAACTATTACAAGAAAAGAACTAATACAAATTTCAGAAAATCATCAAGCATGATATTCCTGAGAATGACGTCACAAAAAACTTTTAAGGGATTTGAATTGCATAGAGTCGAGAATGAGTCGCCAAGCATAACTTAAAATTTGAACAGGATCAAAATTACAAATTGATTCACGGTAAATATAAATAAACAGGGAGTCATAAAGAAGAACTAGCCGAATACCCGTCGAAAATCAACGGTCTCGCAATAGGCAACCCCTGAATAATGTAAATTTTTGAATAATTCGTGTTTCAAAATTATTCGGTAAATGGAATATTTTATTGTGCAGAACCCCTAAAGAGGAAAATATTGGAAAATTTAAATTGAGTACGTCTTCCTTTCGAACTATCTACCAGTACACCAAATTGAATCTCATCCCGAAGCATATTATTTTATCGTCTCCCCTTTCGAACGTTTTTCTTTGGGACACCCCCATAAATGAACATTTTTGAAAAACTCTGTTCGTGTTGTGTTTTTTATCAGATGATTGGCCCATATACCAAACATCAAGCCTCTATCACATTTAAAAGCCAGAGTGTCTCATTTACTCCGAAAATCGAACATATTGGCGCTCGGCACCCCCTAAAGTAGCAAATATTGGAAATCTGAAATTTTCACACTTTCTTCCTTTCAAGCAATCTACCAGTACACCAAATTTGATGTCTCTATCCTATTGTGGAGCATGTTTTTCTATCACTTCATATTTCGAATGTTTTTACATTTTTCTGTGTTGCACTCCCTTAAGTGATCATTTTTGAAAAAACGTAATAATCTTAGGTTTTTTTTATCAAATGATTAGCCCATATACTGAATTTCTAGCTTCTATCACACTCTAAAGGAGGCGTTTTTCAGTTGTTCGTCAAATCGAACATTTTAGTGCGTGACACCCACCTACAATAACAAATGGTTGAAAACTGAAAATGCACACTTTCTTCTTTTCAAACTATCTACCCGTATACCAAATTTGAAGTCTCTAACTCATCGTGAAGTATACATTTTCTATCATTTCACCCTTTGAATGTTTTTCTGTGGAGTACCCACCCCCCTTTAAATATATATTTTTGAAAAACTCCATTCTTCTTGGGTTTTCTATCAAATGATTCGCCCATATACCAAATATCAAGCCTCTATCACGTTCTAAAAGGGATATTTCTACTTCATTCCGCAAATCGAACATTTTTGTGTTCAACACCCCCTAAAGTATAAAATATTGGAAAACTGAAATTGTACACTTTCTTCATTCCAAACTATCTATTCGTACACCGAATTTCAAATCTCTATCTCATCTCCCAGTATGTTTTCTTATCAATTCACCTTTCGAACGCTTTCCTCTAGAGCATCCCCAAAAACGAACGTTTTTGAAAAACTATATTCGTCTTGGGTGTTTTCATCAAATGGGTATTATGGGTATCTTGGGTATTTTCATGCATATACCTAATTTCAAGCCTCTATCAAATTTTAAAGGAGCCGTTTATCATTTATTCGGTACATCGAACGTTTCAGTGTGCGTCATCCCCTTAAGTATAGAAAATATTGGAAATCTGAAATTTTACACTTTCTTCCTTTCCCGGTCGTCCATCTCGCTGCTCAAAGTCCTCTGGACGAGCCGGACGGCCTGGGGCTTTCACTTTCTTCCTTTCGAACGATTTCCTCATACACCAAATTTGAAGTCTCTATCTCATCGCAAAGTGTGCTTTCCTATCATTTCATTTTTCGAACGTTTTGGTGTGCGGCACCCCCTTAAGTAGAAAACATTGGAAATCTGAAATTGCACAGTTTCTTCCTTTTGAATGATTTACCCATACACCAAATTTGAAGTCTCTATCTCATCGCAAAGTATGCTTTCCCATCCTTTCACTTTTCGAACGTTTTGGTGTGGGGCACCCCCTCTATAGAACATTTTCGAAAAATTCGATTTTTCCAGTGGGTTTTATAGAACGACCGAGCATTGTACCAAATTGCAAGTCTCTATCTTTTCGGGAAGTGCCTCAAAAAGGCGTGACAGGCAGACAGACAGACGTACAGACGGATACTTGGGAATTAGTATATATAGATACTACGTGGATTGTTACAACGAAACAAAAGGGAAGTTTTTTCAAAAACTGGAAGAAATTTATCATTAGCCACATATTGAGCAAGTGCCGTAGAATTTATTATATAGAAATTATAATATTTTATCTGCTGACAAGACCACGCAACTTGTTCTTCACAGTAAAACAGATTATGTTAATTCAATGCAGAAGTGTATTGACGAGATGGACTGCAGCCAGATCAAAAAATTCCCGATTACGTTGATTAATACTAGAATCGCAAAACTTAAAAAATGCACAGATCTTCCTCCCAATATTAAATCTGCCGTTTTTCGCACTTCACATCAACTCCATAAAATTTTTGGGCAAATAAAACTTCACAAATTAAATAACCCCATGCATCCAATTGTTTTCTACGGCTCTTGCTCAATATGTGGCCAATAATAAATTCCTTCCCGTTTTTGAAAAAACTTTCCTTTTGGTTAGTTGTAACAATCCACGTAGTATTCTTCTTTATGAATCCCTGTTTATTTATATTTACCATGAATCAATTTGTAATTTTGATCCTGTTCAAATTTTAAGTTATGCTTGGCGGCTCATTTTCGACTCTATGCAATTCAAATCTCTTAAAAGTTTTTTTGGGACGTCATTCTCAGGAATATCATGCTTGACGTTTTTCTAAAATTTGTATTAGTTATTTTCTTGTAATGGTTAAAAACTTCGTAAGCGTTTAAACTTATTGTGTAATTTTAGTGTATATTTCTTGTATTATTTTAGTAAGTT
The DNA here is from genome assembly GCA_951213105.1 of Amaurobius ferox. NCBI lineage: Eukaryota > Metazoa > Arthropoda > Arachnida > Araneae > Amaurobiidae > Amaurobius > Amaurobius ferox. Next base: position 33,310,403 of record OX578143.1, read on the forward strand.
CATTTACCATTTTATATTTTATGCAAATTTGTTTTAAAATGGTCTCTCTATATATAAACATTCCATGCTTTTACTACTCATGTAGCTGCTGAAGGGCGTATATACGTCCGAAAGCGCTCTGGCTGTTTTTAACAAATTTTGTACGTCTTTTAGGATGTTTAATAAAAGACCTTTCGTTTTTTAAAAAAGGTTTTGTTCTTGGTTTTGAATTTCAGTTGTTTTCGATGAAGTTTTCCAATATAATAAATTATCGTAGTATTATGATAGTTTGAAAAATATTACCGAGGAATGTATCGCACTTTAGAGATGTTTAAACCAGACAATTTATATTTCAATGCCGTCATTTGAATGAAGTTCATTTTTGTCGATGAAGGTTTAAGTTTTCAAATATAATAAATTAATGTAGTATTGTGATAAGTTTTAAAATATTTCCGAGGAATGTATTGCATTTTAGACTTATTTAAATAAAATTGCATTGAAGTTAGAAAGTGTTTCATAATGCTTTAAGCATGATTGATCTTCCTTGTTATTATTTAATTTGCTATTTTAGAATGACCAGTCAAAAGTAGAATGAGAAAAATGTGATTAATTATAAAATTGGAAAAAATACAATTACATCGAAATTGCCTTTTTATTTGCACAAATAATAAGCATTACTTGATTCATTAATTGAAATAAATATAATGATTTCATTACTTTATATGCAGTTCCAAAATTGCAGGATAAAGAAATAAAACGAAAAAAGTTTCGTTGGAAGAGCCTTTATTTTACATGTACGGATAATGCAACTGAGGACTAAAGTTTTGCCAATACTTTGATTTTGTAATGGCGCTCCAAGGTAACTGTTTCTTTATAAGGCGGATCACATCACCGAAACCGATCTGACCTCTTGAGCAGAGATTGAATTGTGACATTTAAACAGAACTGGCTGCTCAACTGGTGCTTTACCATTCCATTAGCACTAATTTATAAATAATATCCTAATGCCATTTAAGCGCAATTGATAAAATATGCTACATAAAGATGTCCCCCAATATTTTTATTTTAATTAGAATTATAAATAATTAAAATTTTATATTACTAGAACTTATTACTTATTTATTATTTATCGGTTTTATTTATTATTTATCGGTGGTGCAGCTATACTAATATAGTTACTAATATGGTTTATGATTAATACAGATCTTAAAATTTTATAAATGTTTATCTGGAAGTTGAAATTTAAATTCCGGTTTAAAGTAATTGCATATTAGTTCATTATGTAAGAAAATAGAAAGATCAATCATATATAAAGCGTTGATTATAAAAAAAATTTCAACTAAAATGCAATTGTATTTAAACATCTGTAAAATGTGATACATTCAGCGCTGATATATTTTAAATTATCACAGTACTACAATAACTTATAATATTTGAAAACTTAAAACTTCATCGAAAAAAATGAACTTTATTCAAATGAGGTTATCGAAATATAAATCATCTGGCTTTGTATGTAAAAGCAGTGAAAATTTCGTTCATATCACTAATATTCCAGACTCCAGAGCTAAATAATTTTGCGTGAAAAAAATTCATCAATTCTTATACAACTCATCTTACATTCTGTATCCATTAAAATTAGACTCCGTTGTAGAAGTAATCAAAGTTTGATGACCATTTAAACTAAAAAATACTGTTATTGCTTTTTCACAGAATATAGATGCACAGAATATACGCAAAAATAAAGCGGTTTTAGGACTGATGCAACACTAAATATGAATTTAAAAGAACTTTAAAAATCACGATTTTTACACTGGGAAAAAAAGATGGATTTCATATTTTATTTTGAAGTGTTCGCTTCATATAACATGGGTATAATTAATATTTTAATTTTTATTTAAAAACATATCGACCATATTTTGATGAATTCTTTTTTATATATTTTATGGAATAATTTGTAGATTTTCTAAAATTTCCAAAGCAATTTGTGAATTTTAACTTCGCTTAAAAAACGTTTGAAAATTAGGTCCCATAGGATTTAATGTATTTCACTTTTTTAACCCGGGTTCAATTCAAAACTAATTAGGGGATATTATTCATTTATGTTCCCATATGTCCCACAGACGACCTCAACAACATACTAAAATTTCATTTTGATAAAGTCATTTTTACGGCAGTTATCGCGAGAACGGACGGACAGAATGAACAAAGTCATAAACACTTTCAACTATGATGGAAAGTGTTAGAAAGCTCTAAAGATCAAATTTGAAATCCAAAATTATTTAAAATGGAAGCAACACAAGATAGAGGAAATATGCTACCTTGTATATTTTTTGCAATGAATATTAGGTACTTACGTATTATCCCGTCGACCGTAGGCGAACTTTTAGTTGGCGACAAAAAGTTCACGAAAAGTAGTCAATCAAACGTTGTAACCAAAATATTATCGCCAACTACGAAGTTTTGTTAACATTTTAAAAAAACTTTGCTTACATTTTCATGCGATGAAGTTGCAAGCAAAACACTTAACATAAATTGTCCCTGACCTTGATAATACGTAAGTAATAATACATATCGTCTTACTCAAGTAGCATCCCATCGATCTTTCACTTAAATTGGCATTGTCGACGAGACAATTTGAAATTCGATTACAGCTTAATATAAATAAAAAATTCAACTGATATCAAACAAAGAACGTATTAAAAACTGCAAAACGATCGAAAGGTACAAAAACAATCATGTCCGTGGCCAAAAATCATTTACAGCCTGCAATATCGAAACAAACATGTCATCGTCCTTATGAATTCGACGCCACAAGAATTCGCATAGATATGAATCTAGGTGTTTTCGGGTAGTTCCGCGATGTTTCTTATTTCGTCATTAAGCCAAAACCCAGAGTCTTTCAATATTTTGTGTAGGGACGCCAGTTGTGGGATCAATAAAGTGATAGCAGTGGTTTTCTTTAAAATGTTTGAATCCCCCACTTTCTTGTTCATCAGTTTTGTATGCTTTCCACGAATCGGAAAAATTTGTAGATCCATCTTCTATGTTTTCGTTAATTTCTTACAAAGGGGTTGCTGCTGGTCGATTCAGATCTTTTGCTACATAACACTCGTTTGTTTCTGGGTACAGCCCCCCCAAAATCCACTGCTGTGGAAGTACTCGACCAACTTGATTTTTGCTTTTCGTAAAAAGACTTCCATCAATTTCATCTATTTTTGTTCGGGCCTCTTATTTTTTTTAAATCTCGCTGTTGTAGGCTATACATACACACTTCCTTCATATAATTATTCCAATCTATAACTGTCTTGTCAGCTAAATCCATCTGCTCCTTTCCCCAATTAATTGATGTCAATTTTCTAGTCCAGCTGTAAATAAAGCGTAGTGCAGTTACAAATGAAAATCTGGATCCACCAAACTGTGTGCTTTTTCTAAAGGCTACACGTTTCTGACAGTCTTTCACATTGCATCGCCACTGTTTGTCTGTTTTCACAAAAATACCCATACCGTGGCCATTAACGCATATTTTTTTAGATGCCAGGATTTCGTATTGTTGAAAACAGGCTACTGCATGCTCTTCTGTAGTAAGCAAGTCAAAAACTTTAATCATTTTGCCGGTAGAGAAAAAAAAAACCACCACGCTTTAATATGCTCATTTATCAAAGCAAAAATGGATGGCTTCTGCGTTAGTGACCAAGGTTTGCACAGTGTGTTGTGATGTCATAGTTTTCGATTATTGGCGCGAAATCTACCTTTTGGCGACATTTTCGATTTCGACAAAAATGGTTAACGGGATAATACGTAAGTACCTAATATTTTTTACTGTCTCAAGGTCAAAAGTTTAACTCGTTTGCAGGGATTGAAGACCCAGACCGTCAGACTCGTCCGAAGACTTGAGCAACTATTTGGGCGGCCGGGAAAAAGAATTAGCGGGTGCCGACTCCCGAGGCCAACGCTGTACCTGTAAGTTTATTTAAGAATCAAAAGAATTTACAGAAGGGTTACTTCAACTGGTTGAAGATGATTTGACATATGTTTTTTGAAGAACAAGATGTGGGAGCACAGACGACATAATTTGGAATGATTTGACCGACACTAAACGTTGCAAATCGATTTATTTATGCAAATATTGGCTGGTATTGAATTTCGAGATAATCTGTTAAACCGGTGCTAGGAATGATGATGATTGTGGGGAATGCCGCTTAAGAACCTGAAAGGAAATATTGTGTACTTTGCTTGACGTTGATAATAACGGTAAAATAAATTTAGCTTTTCATTTTAGTTGGAAATTTAATAATATGATTATATAGTTCAGCAGTTTGTATAATCAATACAGGCTCCAACTAATAAGCGCATGCATTTATCGACCACCAAATTTGTAATTTGAATAATCGCTTAAGTCATAATTTATAATTGATTTTTTGATTTAATCCAAATATGGCTATAAACATTTATCAACTTTTAAAACAACTATAAGAGGGAAATACAATTCATAAAATATAACGCACATGCATGCATTTATTTACATTTTATCCTGCTTCAAAACACAACACAAGTAATCTTAATGTCATCGGAAAAGACAATGCTAGTTACACTAAAGGAACTTTATTCAAATGACGCCATCGAAAGTATAATATGCCAAGTGTTTACGGTGCTTTTCCAGTTAATAATTCATCACAATTATAATTCTTCATTATAAAAGAAATTTTATCAATTTCATATCTCATGTTAAATTAACTCTACGAAATTGCTGTAGCCACTCTAACTCTATGGATGTAACCATGACAAACCATTTCATTTTTTAAATCGTCTGCTTGTCTGTGTAAATTCAGTGAATATTTCAATCATAACATATATATTCCACTCACCAGAACTAAATAATTTCGCGAGAAAAGTATTAAATTCCTATACAACTCACCTTACAATCGCTTGAAATTGTTTACATTTTGTATGATTTAGTTTAGTGTTAAAATTAGGCTTCGTTGTAGGAATAAAGAAAGTTTGGGGATCATTTAAGATCAGAAATATTGTAATTCTGTTGGCATCGAATTTAGATGCACAGATAATACATAAAAATATAGCGGTTTTAAAACGGATGTAACACTAAATTTAAATTTAAACGATCTTTAAGCAACTATGGTTAACCCAGTGGAAAAATGTATTACTTTCCTTATATACATAATGTATACGGAAAGAATTGTGACGGGGTCAAGAATTCGAGTTTTCGACGGGAGAGCACGTTTCAAGCATCCCTGATCACGAATCAACCATTTTTGAAGTGATGTCTGTGTGTGTGTGTGTGTGTGTGTGTGAAAGTATGTGTGTGTGTGTGTGTGTGTGTGTCAGTGAGACTGGGGAGACGATAACTGACGAACGAATGGACCGATCCGAACCAAATTTGGTACAAAAATCACGATCCGTAAACACTAGAAGCCTATTGTTTTTATACGCAATCCAATGTTCAGAAACCCCATAAATTTTCGAATGAAATTTTGAAAAAATCGTCAAAAAATCAAAACCGCTAATAAAGTTACGCAAATAGACATTTCTTATGTAATTTTTCACTAGAAAACGATTGACATAACTTTTAGTACGCTAACACGAGCCGTTCTCGAGATATTTCTCATTTTTCAAAAAAATTATCAAAAAGTCATATAAAATAAAAAAAAATATTTCCTATTGAGAAACATGTTCACTTTTCATATGTAATATCATGCGATAAATTGGGTGACATCATTCTCGTGGATCTAGCTCGTTCCATTCATGAAAAAAGATACTTTGAGTAATACTTTTGTATTTGAACGCCAATAGTCATTTACCTGCTGTAAGAATAACTTATTTCTTCGTCCATAATGCTTGGTGAGATTTAGGCGACGAATTTGGCGGAATGTCGCCAACTTGGCGAGTTTTTGAAATGTTGCCAAATTAACGAAAATTTCGCCAAATGGATAAAAATGACGCCAAATCAATGAAAATGACGACCAATTGTCGAAAATTCAATATCTTGGAAAGAATATTAGTATCTACTATAAGAAAAACCTATTTTTTTACTGTAGAAGTAGTAAATTCATTACATTATTTAAGGAATGTCATGTGATGCCCACATCAGATTTTTTTATTTTGCAATGGGTCACGAGTTATTTTAATATAATATGGATGTAATTATTGCTTCAGTTTTTATTTAAATGGTTGCCCAACATATTTTATGGAATTTGCACATTCTATGTGATACCTTGAATATTTCCTAAAGTTTTAGAAGCAATTTATGAATTTTAACTCCGCTTAAAACTTGTTTACAAAATTAAGTACTGTAGGGTTTAATATATTTCAATGTTCAAACGCCGGTTAAATATGAAACTAACTGCGTGATATTACTCATTTTCATTCCTAAACGTCTCATAGACCGTCTCAACGATATACTAAAGTGCTATATCGATAACGTCGTTTTTACGGCGGTTATCATGCGAACGGACAGACCGACAGAATAACCAGAGTCATAAACGTTTTTTCAACTATGTTGGAAGTGTTAATAAAAGAACACCTAAATGTTCAAGACATTCGTAAAACAGGCGAGTATATTCATAAAACACTGGCATATGCGCAATTCACTTTTATTCGTACCAAGAAAAGTAATTATTACTGAACGATGACCAACCAGCTCATATAGCCCCTGTAGAAAATTCTTGAAGAACTTCTGTAACTCTTGAAATTTTTATTGAATGTACAAAATTGAATGTACAAAATTTGAGCAATGTTTAAAAGCCACCCAAGTTGTTATCCAAATTTAAAACCAAGGCCATTAAATTTAACGCCAAGGTCAAGCAACCCGGACATTCAAATAACGATGGCTGTCTGCAAATGTCGTTTCTCGCGGGGAAAGGATTATATGCTGGGAAGACCTTTCAGGTATTTGCAACATTATTATTCTCTCATCTAGAGAATGTATTACGACATACTTGGTCACAAAAAAAGAGGGAAATAGTTTCTATTATCAAGTGAATCGTTTCAAAACTTTGCTTTTAAAACACTAGTTTTGGGTTAAAATGTGATTAACATCTTAAACTGTTTAGAAATAATGTTTTTAGTTAACATTATCCGATAAAATAGTATTATTTTGAAGATAATATACCATGTTTACCTCCATGTTGTTGTTAGAAGGGCATTTTAATGAACATCTAATGGTAAATTTGGTACTCCAAAGAAGCTTTTCTATCTTATGTAACAATTTTCTGGAAGCAATAACTACAAACTACAAATTTAGAACGATTTTGAAATGTAGTTTTCCTCAGTATGATTTTTCTAAATCGCTTTATTAGTACAATTAGCTGCTTTAAAAAGTTATTCTTCTCTTCATAGATAATACTTTTATTAAATAAAAATATCATTTTTTTTTTGTTACAATAGTTCGGATGTTACGTGACGAATTAACCAAAACTATAAAAAGACTCTAATATGTCCCCCACATGACTTCACCTACATTTCAACTAATTTAGATTTGGATTAAAAAATAATAAAATTAGAGTAATTTTTATTACTATATATCACTAAAAATGAATAGGATTATTACTGCTGCCGATTAACATGAACATACCAGGTTATGTAACTTGATTATGTTTTTCAAGAGATATCCCTTCCCTCTTGGAAATTTAAATTTATAATAGCTCGAGAACAGTTCATGATAACTACGAAACAATAGTTTTAATTTATTAATGATTAAAACTACGTCAAAACAACCAATGACTTAATATTAGTAAAAATATATCTTTATGATTTTCCCCTTTTTCGCTATATCTCAAGAACAGCGCATGCCATCATTCTGCAATTTGTGTCTTTCGCTTCTAAATTGAAAAAGTATTTAGAAAATTGCAGTTTCAACAACAATTGTTAATTTTTTTTTAATATCCGACAAGTTATACTGCTTAAACATTAAACAACAAAAATTTAATATTTTTACTTTGTTTTTAACAAAACATGACTTTTGTTTAATATTTGAATTTAGTTTCACTTGGTGCACAAAAAGTTGTTTTGAAAATTTTTAAAAACCGAAATTACCAAAATTATTTTGTATAAAAGGAAGTTTTATAGATTATTTAAAGTTAAATGGAGGTTTTATAGATTATTTTAGAGTTAAAATGAGGTTTTATATTGATTATTTTAGAGTTAAAAAGAAGCTTTATAGATAATTTTAGAGTTGAAAGGAGGTTTTATAGAGTATTTTAGAGTTAAAAGGAGGTTTTGTAGATTATTTTTGAGTTAAAAGGTTTTACAGTTTATTTTAGAATTAAAATGAGGTTTCATAGATTATTTTAGAGTTAAAAGGAGGGTTTATAGATTTTGAGTTTTAAGAAAACCTGAGGCTCCACAACCCATACACCAATTTGTAAGACATCAGTAAATTCCGTATTACTATAATTGCTTCATAAAAATGCACAATTTTGGGTCACTCTTACAAAAAAAGTTTAACAGTTGAAATAATCAGATTTAAAGCAAATATTTCAAAGGAAATATCAGTTGATTTCACTAAAATAACTAAAGAAAAAAGTAGGATACTGTTAAAATTGCTCCTTAAAAAGCAATTTTTGTGTAGTTTGCGAAAATTTTGCATAAAAACTCAGTTTTCAAACTACACCAATTTGGAAAGATATCTAAAGAAAGACAAAAATGCATTTTTTCTATATTCTTCATCAGAAAGTCTCTGGAGTGCACTTAGGTTCTTAAAAATGGACGTACTAAATACAATGGCTTGAACGAAAATAGACTTATGTTACTTTCATAAGAGTGCAATTAAAGTGATTTTCTAGTATAAAAGATAAAATAATTTTTCTGGTTTCTGAAATGAGTATATGGACGAGTTCAGACACAAAACTGAATAAAGGACGTCAGAAAGCACCAATACTCGGCCAAAACTGGAGATGTATTGGGGTTATCATATATTTTTCATGCAGATGTAAATGAAACTCCTAATGTAATATTAGAATCAAAACTAATTTATTTACAGTCATATGTACTTGCATAAAGCCCGATAGAGTGCATCATGTTTGGCGTCCAGGGACACCAATGTCTGCAAAGAAGGTCGAACTGTCTGGGATAGGGTATGTCAAATGCTTATCTTTTTGAGAGATTCTTCGTTTGGTATGGACGCTGTCTCACCCGTAAGCAAAAGGTTAATAATATTACACAAGTGCACAAAGGGGAAGCGGTAGCCCAGTGGTTAGCGCCCAGGAATTGCACTCGGTAGGCCCGGGTTCGATTCCAGCCACTGCCACAACTGCCTCCGTGTTCACGCGGAATACGATTACGTTAAACATGTGGGTCCGTAAGTCTTCCGAGAGGTTGGTGGTAGGGGAAGGAGGGTACGGTCCCTGTGAATGCCTCCCCCACTGGGTTCCGTTCTAAATTGGGTGGCGCTTCCCGGCTGTCCAAACAGTTACCTTACACCTTTCTGGTAGTTCGGACGGTCTGGGTCTCAACAACAACAAATGCACAAACGCCAAATTAAACGGATTGTGAAATGACATTTAGACGATAAGGTTTTAGATGCTTTGCTGACTTATGCTGAAATATTTTTGATACTTTGCTGATATATCATTATATCATTTGCTGAAATATCACGGCATGTCTACTGAGTTGTGAAAAAATGTTAATCGGCAATATATAAAGGTCCTAGGGAAAGTCCTTAAGAACCCAAATAACTTTGTAAGAAAATGTCCCTGAGAACTATTGTAACGTATCCTCAGGAATCGTAGATGTGGGCTCAGAATACAGGAATGAGTCTAAATTTCTGGATAACAAACATTTATTCACAAGCCCAGCGTAAATAGGAACAATGTACAGTAAAACAGCAGCTACCATTATAGCATTTAATATTGGTCCAATACCGTATATATTGGCATTACATTGGACATACTTTTAATGTAATCCCAATATTGGGCAAATATTGAGGGTTACATGGGCCTCCAATATTGGCTGATATTTTCATTACAGTATTACGCCAATATTGGTATTGACTAATATTGTCATTACAATATTACGCCAATATTGGTGTTACATTGGTAATATTAGGATAATATTGTCCCAATACTTTAAGCTAATATTAGGCCGATTCCGCAAAATATCCACTGTCTGATATAGGTACAATATTGGAGCCAATAGAAAGTGTGCTACTACGGTAAATGATTGACTAATTTCACAAAACAGCCGCTACTATTGTCAAAACAATGACGAATAGCATAGTTCGATGTAGCTCGTATCATGTCCACTGCTCTCCAACTGAATGATGATTCCTTTTTTATACCGTCTATAGAAAATTCTGGAGATCTACCATATCTCATAGAATACTGGTCACTTCGAGGTGTTTCTCGAACCTTCGAAATGTCGCCAAATTAGATATAAATCGCCAAATCTGCCAATACTCTTCCAAACTTCATAATCTGGCAAGCCTAGTTTCACGGGAAAGTTGCACTTCGGATATTTTTTCCGTCTGGTCTTCGAAAGAGAAGAAAGTGAGAGGGGGGAGATACTCCAGAATATTTTACAAGTTCGCTGCAGTATACTCGTTAGGTCTAGCTATAGTTGTTGTTGTTGTTGTGACCCAGACCGTCCGACCTACCAGAAATGTGTAAGTTAACTGTTTGGACGGCCGGGAAGTGCCACACAATTTAGACCGGAACCCACTGGGGGAGGCATCCAGGGGGACCGTACCTTCCTTCCCTTACCACCAACCTCTCTGAAGGACTTACGGACCCACATGTTTAACGTGATCGCACTCCGCATGAACACGGCTACAGTTGTGGCAGCGTGCAAATCCATCGCGCAAACCACCGGGCTACCGCGCCCGAAATGTGCCAACAGCACGCGGTGTTCCCAGGTGGTCACCCACTCAAGTACTAACCGTGCCCGATGCTGCCTGACTTCAGTGATCTAACGAGAACCGGTGTTTTCAGCACGGTACGGCTGTTGAGGTCTAGCTATAGTAAAGTGACCGTGACTGATCGAATAAAAATGAATGCAGCACCTCTAGGGACAAATTTCAAAAGTTAGTATGCGGAATTCCAAATACGATCTCAGTAACAAACTCCAATAACGATTGCCAATGTACGCGGTCCTATTATTTCTACGATTCAAATGTACATTATCTCAGTCGGGGTGAATTTTAGGCAGGCTCAACATTAGATTTCTGTCCATGCTAGTGTTGTTTAGTATATAACTGCTGAATATGACTGCCGCATAAATTGCTGACAGTGGTGATTACTGAATAATCACGCATACCAAAGTGTGGTAAAGAACTTTTAAGTGTGTGATCTTATAGTGTATAGTGCAAATTTGTACGTTACTTGTGTCCGCGATTGCCTAACATGCGCAACCCGGTGTCAAACTGAAAGAAAATAGTTATTGCACATAAAATACTGAACTTCATCACTGTAGAAAGATGAAACATTTTTTTTACTCTAAGTATTTATTAAGATTAGTAGCCATATTGTGTTAAAGAAATACCTTATCTAACATATTATTGTTGACTAGAAGGTATGCCCGTCATACGACGGAATTCAAAATTTGTAAATCATTACCTCCCATTTGGCGTCATTTTTATCAATTTGGCGGTGGAGATTTTTATCAATTTGGCTCCCATTTGGCGTCATTTTTATCAACTGCTGTAGAGTTTCCTGATCAATTTGCATCGTATATGTTTCGGCTTTTTCTTTTCGAATTTTTTCCAAAGATTCTTGCTTTGACGTAGTTGCCATCTTCTCACTCTTTCTCTGTTTAACTGGCGTTTCTTTTTTTCTATAATTTTCATTTTACATTAGCCAACACGTTTGTGAAGTAAAATTTGTTTTGAATGTCAAAAACTGTTCTTTTTGTTCAATCTTTTTAAATATAAATTTAAATATGCTGACACCACTCAAAGGAAAAATAAGAAGAAAAGGAAAAAACACGAGCCACGTTTAAGCAAAAATTTAATAGCTAAGAATATATATATATATATATATATATATAAAGAAATACAATCCCAAAAAGTATGAAATCCAAGAAAGAATTGTTTCACATCCAGATGGCTCTATAAGTTAGACGCGACTTTTTTATGTATGCTTTCCTATTCGAAGTATATAAGCTTTATGCAACTCTTCCAAGATTCTCGTCTTGATGGTTAGTAAAATTTCCAATTTTTGTTATTTTGATCATTTTTATGTTGTCTGGGATTCGGCCATTTTTTCCCCACGGGCATGATCGATTGTCGTTTCGGGCGTGCAGAGTCTCTGGGAGCGTTTTCATGAAGTCAAAGCTAGCTTCTAACCAGGAAATAGGGGTCGCAATCCCCCTTGGCCTTTCTGCAACCCTGTAAAAACAATCATTCCATCTATATATTTTCTTTTTTCTTTTTTCATTTTAAATCTTATATATATATATATATATATATATATATATATATATATATATATATATATAAATATAAACGCTCCGGTTTTAAAATGAACACTGATTTCAAACAGCATTGAAGGTGGAAAGTCAATGGGTGATCGGAAATATTAGTGTTCACGAGGAGGGTTATGAAAATGCTGATGCTCTGGGTTAGTATCTAAACTGAAATGCTTATCCGTGATTGAAACTTGCTTGGCAACATTTTGGGGCAACGTTACCAGAGATAACTTGATAAAGATTCTGATAAATTATGGTGTTTATATTATTAATTCCTACTCTTTAGACAATGCTAAACAATCAGTTGACTGTTTATGGCTATCTTGGTTTGTTGCTAACTTTTTAATTCACCGCTAAAAGCGCTGCAATCACTTCTCTCCAATTGAACATAGTCAGTTGACTATAAATCTAACATGCACAGTCATGAACCTTTCCTTACACAGTTATGTTGTTCTTATGGACTTTCCTTGGAACTTTGTATATTGCCACTTCATGCTGTATCATGTCAGGTGTATTTATAAAAAAGGGGCATAACACAATTTAACAATGAACAATTCTTATTAGACCATACATGATTTTTTATAACTTAAGTATTAGTTTTGTTATAAGATAATACATGCAGACTTTATATCTAGTTGAAATCATTCTGAATTGTTACCATTTATAGAAAAATGATTAAAAAAACATAGTTTAATTTGACAAGAAGGTATTAAGGACGTATAAGCCACGCTCTCTAATTAGATACGAGGTGTGAACTTTTATATCAGATATTCACAAAATCATCTTAGATTCATAATACATAGCTTTAAAAACAATATATAGATTTAAAACATTTATCCAGTTAACTGTGTAATTTGTCTACTACCACGATTGAGACAAAAGTATATAGAGAAATCCAACTACATGTAAATAAGGGTGTTTTGCACTATTTATGTGTTTAGTACTTTGATTTCAAATAGATTAATCATATGTTTATACAGGGTGTCCCAAAAAGATTGAAACGCACTTTAATTATTTACCTGTTGGAGATAAGTGGCCAATGTAAATTGAAAAAATGTTGAAAGTAAGGTAGGAAATAAGACTACGTTAATGAAATAGTCCTCTCATAAATTTTCAAAAAGTTACACTTTTTAAATTTTTATACGACGCGCTTAGACAAATTGGGTCAATCAGAAATTTTTTATTTTTAATGCAACATGGTCATTAAAAAAAGCGCATATCTGTATCTTTAAAATTGAGCGAATTATATTTAATTGAAAATTGAACATCGCGAATGGAGACCATATATCAAATTAGAAATGTAAATTTGAGACATATCACAAAAAAGATCAATGTATGCATATTTTAATTATGTGCCCCAACCGTGTAGTGAGTACCACTGATGTATATGATCTATGTCTGTGTAAAGCTTTATTTAGATGTATTTGTGGTAAAAAATGTTGACACATATTGACGTATTTTAGAACTAAATATTTTCCATCGTCAATTTGTGTATGATCCCTATTTTCCCTGATGAAACAGCCTTTCACATGGTACGGAAAAGTGGCATAAGTCAGATTTTTTTCCTTTATCATAATTCAGTTAATTTCAAAAATGATTACTTTTAATAATCTTTTTGCATTAAAAATTAAAAAATTCTGATTCACCAAATTTTTCATTAACGTAGTCTATTTCATTCACGTAGTCTTATTTCATATCTTACTTCCAACATTTTTGAAAGTTAGATTGCCTACTTATCTCCAACAGGTAATGATTTTCAGCGCGTTTCACTCTTTTTGGGACACCCTGTATTTTCTCCGCAAACGCTTTTTAAATAAAAACATATATTTAACACCCCATCTTAATGCTGCTATTTGTTAGTAACAAATTGATTCACTTTGGTTTGATTACGTTATATGGATGAGTAAACTATGATTAAATACTGTCGTTTAAATGCTTGACAAACCATGAAAATGCAATCTAATAAATGTAGTATTCTAGAAGGCTATAAATCAATACACGTAGGCTATGAATCAATATTTGCTAAATTATTTTGTAGTTTTAGCTGTCTAATGGCAACCGTGTTAAATTAGTAATAGAAAACAATACGAATTATAATATTCAGGTAAATCAATACAAACTGTATTTCTATAGTGTCATTTAAATGTGACTCATAATGACCTATAAAAGCGTAATTTGTAAAAATTATTCCACGATATAAAAGTTTTTTTATAAATTATGTTATAATATTATCTTACATGGGATAAAAATAGTTAATATTGACTTGTTTAAAACCACTTAGTCTTATACAATATTTAAATATTTCTTTTACAACTAACAAGTCATAATAAAATCAAGATCCAAAACATGTTTTCTGTCTGTAGAGGGTATTGCCTTTTTTCTCTACAAAGGAAAAAATGTTACTTGATAAAATTCCATATTTTAAAAAATGTATTCTGCTGTATCATTCAAATAATGGTATAAAATAATGCTTAATGGTAAAAACTGATCTTCAGGGAGACTGTTTCTACATCAAGTAAAACTCTGTTGAAAGAAGGGCTTCAAACTATACGAATTCAGGAACCTTCTCAAAGATTCTGTAGTGCAATTTTTTCTGTGTAGTTTCCTTAAGTAGTTTTAGAATAGTTATTTTGAAGAGATTGTAAAATCGACCTATTTCAATTCTTTATTTATTGCAATGTAATAAAAGGAAATAGCTCAGTTTTACAGTCTTATAAATGTAATAAATAATGTTTGATAGAAAGGAGCAATGAATTATGTTAACTCTATAAGATACTTGCTTTTTTGGATTACCGTTGAAAAGACCATAATGCTAGTATATGCATTATTGATTATCAGGTAATATTAGGATTTATTCAATTCAGAAACATTATTTTTATGAAAAAATAAATGCATATAAGAGTTTTCAGGGGTTCCTTCAACCTCACTTTGATTTTAAAGGAATGCCATAAATATAAACCTAATTTGGAAATAACATTAAACACATATCTTAGTCAATAAGTAACCATATAAATAAGATTACTTTTTGTCTTTTGTCAATAATCCTACTTTGTGCGAAGGTTAAAAAAATCTGAACAAAGTATAAACGCACAATTAACTGCTCCTCTTTAGGACTTCGGATTTGTTGGTTCTCTTTCACCGAAAAAGGAGATCCAGCGTATCCCTGAAACAGCTGTATGCTGCATTATTGTGATATTTATGATTTTATACGTTGCTCAAGGTTTTCTTACACATCTTTGTTTCTGCACAATGCGCATTGCACTTCGAAAAATTTTAGAAATTTGCGTTATTATGAATACCGCAGATAAGTAATTTCAGCACCTTAAATTAACGTAGTTTTTTCCATCTTGTAGTTTCCCCTGATTGAGTTATATATAACATTTCTGATATGAACAGCGTATGACTTCCTCTACATAATGCAATGATTTCTCGGTGAAATAATAACTCAAAAGATCCATGGCATAACATTTCTAACATTTAATTATGCATCGACATATGGCGCTTTTTTGGATGGCAATCTATACAATTATTTCGAAACATCAAATTATATTTGTATTTAACGTAAATCTAACTTGACAATTATATATCTTATTAGAATCCGAGATGCAATATAGTTCATATATTAAACATCATGATAAAATATTGAATTCCCATCGATTTTGGGATTGAATTTTCATCAAATTTTACAAAGTACGATCCGGGCATGAAAATTAAAGGGAATTCAGTTGAGGATGCGGAATGTTGAGGATTCAAAAGAAGAACAGAGGAGGATGAAAATCCCAAACGAGAAGGAGGGCATCGCACAGGGGCGTTTCCACAAGTTAAGTAACCGTAAGAGGATAAACTCCATCTACGCAGGACTGTTGACAAACTATGTCACGATAACGGAATAATGTTTTAAATATTTCACTTATTTCAGGCCATTCTGATAGTAAAAATATGCTTTCTATTCCGAAGTCCCTACTAAACGTCTTTAAGTTCCTAGAAACTTCTTTAAATATAGGTACCGTTCCGTTAAATAGTCCCAGTCGAAAAATGTAATACATTTTTAAATATTTGTAAAACAATTATATTTTTAGAGGGTATAGGGAAAATCTATCTCCTCAAGCAAAAGTCATGTTAAAATCTCGTTTTGCTGCATGAGCGGGAGAAAGATAGATTTCGAAAACCCTTTAAAAGATGACTTTTTTAAAATGTAGATAGGTTTTTTATACAGATTTTATAAGTAGCAAAAGAGGCTCTGAAAATAATTCAGAACAAAGGCTCACTTCAGCATTCAGTTCAGTCAGGAATTCCATTGCAAACAAATGGCACCTGTGTAAATGCCAATTAAAATACAAAAATCTAACCTTGAGAATATAAAATAAATTTTGTTTTTTTAAATACTTGCAAATAGCTGGACTTTGAATGAGCGCGCGTATATGAAGTGTATAGACTGTGAAATATTTCAAATGAAAATTTAATTTAACAAGCAATTATGAAATTAAAAATTTAGAGTAATAATTTTAATATTTGAGAATCCTAATACATACAGCATAGATTTCTTGAATTTAAATGTTATGTTAAAGATATTAAAATGCAGGAAAACAAGGACATGGGATCAAAGTAAAACATTTAAATCACCGAAACGTATTTCTATAGATTGGCGTTCTATTATCGCATGCAACTTGGAGATAATGGGTAACTCCCTAACTTTGTGGTATGTATTTTGTATTGTCCCGTTCTTCTAGCAACCGTGTAAAAAATGAAATATGGTAATAAAGCTTAATATTAGATTTTTGTAACTTCTGTACAACAATGGTTATTCATATCGAAATAGCCACTATGCCTGTATTTTAGTTTTGCACTCTTTTTGTAATAAGGGTAGTTTAAAACTCTGATATATTTTCTGTTTTACTAATTGGAGTTATTATTCTGCAAATATGCTTGTAATTTCACTCAAGTATGCAAAATTCCATCTTTCTACCTATTATAGTTTTTGAGTAAACGGGCTAACAAAATCCATGCAAATGTTGGTTCAGCTTCGTTAAGAATTGAGAATAAGCTTTGCTTCGCTAATCCCTAATAAGATTTTATATGTTCGTGACTTAGGTATTGAAAATTCCGGAAATATTTTGTTTAGGGCATTCAATTCGTGGGGGTCACTTCCATGTGTCTTAGTTTTTCAGCTATTTTACATTAAAAATACCTAAATATTAATACATTTCTAAATTTCTAATTCCAATTCACTTGCTCTCTTAAATATCTAAAAGTCACGGGTTTTTGTTTCTGGACCACTCTCGATCGATAGTCTGTTTTTATTGACACTTTCTGAAATGAGTTGTTGAGACATTGAGTTTAAAGGGTCATTTAACCCACCATGTTGTCTTCGTTTTTCAGTTATTTAACATTAAAAAAATACTTAAAAATTAAAATATTCTAAATATTTGTTAAGAGAACTATAAATGTTTAACCTCAATCCTTAATCTGGTGTTGTTTCCCTTGACGTGATGACTACCCTCTTAGTTTATACCTCCTAAATTTGCCTATATTTTAATTGAAGACCAATATTGCTCATATACCCTCTGGGAATAATTTTTACTTAAGATAGTCAACCAAATTCCCCATATCGGTTCCTAATTGGCCAACTTTCATGGTGATTATAGTGTCTACATTATCTATACATATCGCCTCAATATACATATAATTCATATTAACACCTGGCTGTAACTATTACATCAAGTGCCCTATAAGTACACACCTCAACTTCCCCGGCCACACAAATTACTGCCATAAGCCTTACGGTTGGTCGTGTGGTCTGGGTCTACAATACCTCAACTTCCATTTAAACAACTTTGATTTATTATGGTAGATAACTTAAGGCTTTGATTTGTTATGGCAGGGCTATAATTAATTTGTTTCTCTGTTTTATTATTTTCCTGTAACATGCTACGTGTCTCAATGTTCTGTATTTCATTTTTGCTTTTCGTTCTATTTTCTTTCACTACACTAGGCACTTATGTGTTGCAGAAATTTTGCCACTTCCCAGCTAAGCATTTATCTTGGTCTCCTCTTTTACAAACTGAAGAGGGAAGCCCAAAACTGTCCAAGAATATTGTCTTATTTTATCATTTTCTTTAAGCAGCAATTTATTTCACGATTCCTTCATTTATATTCTCAAACATAAAATCAGAGTTTTAACAGATAAAGTGGTGTAGTATAAGAAAGTTATGTGAATTACATAATATATCTACTTCGCAAAGTACATTCTTCAACATCATTTTTTCACAAGAAATAGGTTTTTTACTGAATTTCATGTCTATTAAATAAATATAAATTATTTTCTATGTATTTAATAAATATAAATTATATCCTTTTTCAATTTCGTTTATTTTCCTTTTCAGCCCTGTCAAGTCAAAATATGCATTATATTCTTATACGAAGTGATAAAAAGAACTGTGGTAAAATTTGGAAACCATAATACTTGGGACTGGAATGAAAATAAAGAGTATTTTCTCTTTATTAATTAGTTCTTGCATATTCACTGAATGACAAATATTACTTCTGAACTCTTCTGTACATTAATCATCTCAAACTCCTTTGAAATGTATTGTAAAAAGGATTTTAAAAGGCCAAACAGACTAAAAAACATTTCAGTGTATTGCAACATAGTTCACTCTGGATAAATAATTATTGAAAATAATGAATGGTTTTAGAAAAGAAAAATCAGATTGTTAAAGAAGAATTTGTGCAAAAATGTATTTAGTTCACAAAGCTGCTTTAGTCGTACTATTTTATTTTATTAAAGTATCAATCACATTGTTAAGAAGCGTTGTTGTGATATACAATATATATATAAATATATATATATATATATATATATATATATATGCATATATATATATATATATATATATATATATTCATATATATATATATATTTATATATATATATATATATATATATATATATATATATATATATATATATAGCAAAAAAGCAGATAAAAGTATAAGTATTTATTCGAATTCATTGAAAGTTTGACAGATCATGGGATATAACAAAAATACACTAGTGTAGGGGGAAATGCAAAGAAAGTTATCATTAAAAAATTAAATAATAGAGACAAACGAAAATATCGGATTTTGGCGGTTAATGGAGGTTTGTCAATACGCAATGTTATAACCTCTGCTGAAAACACATGCTCAACAGCTTCGATTCATGTCAAGAATAAGATCATCTATAGCGGCTTGGGCCATATATGCCCATTCATGGAGCAGATATATTTTTAGCTAAGGGTTCCGAGGAGGATCATAAAGAGAACTTAAACGTCTCCCAAGCAAATCCCATACATGCTCGATGGGATTCAAGTCGAGAAATCTCGATGGTCATGCTATGTGAAGCAGTGTTTCCGATTCTACTAGCCGAAAGTACTAGCCAATAATGCGAGCCCAGTGAACTTGCGCTTTATCATCCATAAAATTGCATCAAAACCCGTGGCCCCCAAAAACATGAGCGAACATATTGAGCACAGCTGTCATCTCCATACCGCATTACAGTAACAGTGCGGCTAGGGAAGATGTGGAGATCAGTGCGGGCAACGATTGCAAACCCTAACCAAACCATCAAACTTCCGCGTTTGCGGTTGTGCATTTCGTGGATTTTGCTGATGTGATTAGAAGTTCTAACATCCCCCAGACCGATAACCGTCGGGAATCACTCCGTACACCCAAACTATGTCTCATCCATGAAGAGCACATTATCCCATTGTTGCGGAGTCCATTTGAGATGATCTCGAACCCAGTTTAAGCGAGCTCCTCTGTACGAGGTTGTCAGAGGAACCGAAACCACCGGTCACCTTGCATACAGATGACATGCCTGTAGCCGTCTGTAAACAATTTGCCGAGATACAGCTCTTAAACTGGACAAGTGGCTGGATAAGCTGGACCAGTGGTGTCGTGCTTGAAGTCACAGAAACCGGTCATCCTGAGCTGTTGTGACCGTTAAAGTACCGTATCACATTCAAGAACTTTTCTGGCAATTTTTCGGACAACCAAATTATTGAAAAATTTTTACCGGGAAAACACGTGTGTGATAAACGCAAAAAGTTGGGACAACCCTGAACAACTTTTCCTGGACCGAGCAGAAAAAGTTGTTCGTTTGGGACAATTTTTCAACAACTAGCCAATCAGCGATGAGTAACGGAGATATCACGTCTACAGGTTGGCGTAGCTGGTTTACGGCGTGAAATCTACAAGAACGTGGAAATTTCTGCATCTTTCAATATTTTTAAATGAATTTATACTATTTAAGTTGGAATTATATATATTTCTTTCCTGGAAGAAGAGTATTCAACAAGTTTGCCAACATGGTATGAAGAATTAAGCCGATTTTGATTCGCATAGCGATGTAATATTTTATTTAATAAAAGTTTTAAAGCTGAGCAATTGGATTACACTTTTAAACATGTATGTTTTGTATATTTTTCTTTTATATTCTGTTGCATGATCATAAACTGACATATGACATGTTCATGTTATTTATATTCATAATATTGAACGCTTATGGGATTATGTTAAACATACAGAGCTGCAGCCCTTTGATCAGAAATAAACATGTATTGCAATAATCTGTTTATTATATCAGATATGCTATTTTACTGCTGAACGCGTTATAGAAATTGTCCTATATAGTAAATAAAAGTTTGATTTGAAAATATCATATATCGTTCTTAAATTTTTCCTGTGTTTGAATAACATTTTGTTTACATATTTATTTGTATGTGATCTCCGAAATTGTAATTTTAAAACGTTTGCAAATTACTTGAAGTAACGCATGCAATAATGTTTATTTATAAAACTAATAACTAAAATATGAGCATTGTCTGTATATCTGAGCACTGTCATTATGTAAGAAACATAATTTATGTATGAATACAAAGAAGATAATCAAGAGCAGTTGTTCATTAGCTTTACACCTATGTATTGATAATATAATAATTGAAAGCAAACTAATCCATAGCTTAATGGTTTATATAAATTTAGCAGATCATTCAACTTCAAAGTATTTCATACATATTGGATAATTGCTTATTAGTTTCCAATAGATGTAGTGCTTGTATAGAATGTGTCGAGTACCTATCAATAAAAACTAATTTGTAGCCATTCAATGAGTAAGTCAAATTACAACTAGTATATATATATATTATATATTTATATAAATATATATATATATATATATATATATATATATATATATATATATATATATATATATATGGTTAAGTACCTGCTATAAAATATTCCGAAACTCATAATTGGGCGAAAAATCAGACCAAATTAAAATTTTATAGATTTCTAAGCAAAATCGATCTATAATGTCCATGTAATGTAGCAGACGAATTGCCAAGCTGTAAACACTCTGCCGTGACCCTTAGCAGTTGCAAAATACACAACTGTATATCTCTCCCCTAAAAAGTGATAAAAATACAGTGCTTCCACTCGCAGTTTTACATTTAGCCCAACTTCTTCAATTGCTCGACAACCTTATCACAAACTTTTTTGCCAGAAAATTGGTGAAAAAGTTGTCTGAACTAGTTGGTTGTTCCAAAGGTTTTTGAATGTGATATGGTCTTTAGACGTTCACTTACTGGTATTCGCTACACTGTTACTTCACTTTGATACCAGATCAACAGACCGCACATGAAGGAACGATTGAGATTTAGGGCTTGGGCTATTTACAACTGTCGCTGGCACCCCTCGAGATGCCCTACTATCTCCCATCGCCTGGCGTCACTCGGATTATCTCGTCTATTCATTTTTCAAAGTTCATTTTTCAAAGTTTGGTTATTTCGATTTTCCTTCTGGAATCCGTTACGTGGAGATACAAGCTATCCACGAAACTGGCTGTTTTTATACCTTATACGCTCCTTGTTAAAAAAATTTTGATATGCAAAATGTTTTCTGGGGGCTAGTTTCCGTGTGCTTGCGCCTGTCATTTATGCAAATGTTTCGGCTACACACACATACATATATATACACTCTTTTGCAAAGCCAAAAAAACAAAGAACCCCTAAAAAAATCCGATCATCTCGCTATTTCGTATGTAAATTTTTTAATACCAAGTACGCAAACGATTAAATTTGCAAGGCCAATGAGTGTTAATTTCGGTCACAGCGCGCGTTTCTACTGCGCAACTAGCCTCTTATAAAACAGGTTAAAAATGTGGAAGGTTTATTTTTGCTCGTTATCGGCGTTGTAATTCCTTGGAGACATAACCGATAATTCCGTTACGACGTTGCCGAAGACCTTATAAGCAATTAGACGAGTATGAACGTGGCCATATAGTCGGGATTCGTGAAGCTGGCTGGTCATGCCGAGCAATAGGCCGCCACCTGCACCGAACGAACACTACTGTGCAAAGGTGCTGGCAGCAATGGTTGCTGCATCGACGGCCCAACGGCATCATTGCCGAACTGGCCCAACTGGGCCGAACTGGCCCAACGGCATCATTGTCCGCCATCAAACGTGCTACAGCTTTCTCCATACCATCCGTGGTACCTTCCACCATCTCAAGACGCTTGGCTGAGGGTTGATTAAGATCACGGTGGCCTGCCCATAGCCTCTCAAAATCGACATAGTCGTTTGGAGTGGTGTCGTAGTCGAGCATCATGTCTGCCAGCAGACTGGCATCGCATAGTGCTCAGCGATGAACAACACTTCAGTCTCTCAGCAGATGACCATCGGGTATATGTGTGGAGGCGTCAGGACCAGCGGTCCCAACCACCCTTTGTTTTACACAGGTACACGGCCATTATCCCTGGTGTGGGGTGCTATCTCTCACGACAGCAAGTCGCCGCTAGTCATTCTGCGTGAAACTTTAACGAACTCAATGATATGCTAATGAAATCCTGCTGCCGTTTGCTTTACCTTTTATGGCAAGTAATTCTGGCGCCGTTTTCCAACAAGATAATGCCAGTCCGCATACGGCTCGCATTTCTGGGGACTGGCTCCGTGCTGTTGATATTTTTGCTAGACCAGCAAGGTCACCAGACCTTTCGCTAATCGAGCATGTTTGGGAAATGCTAGGCCTCTAGTTCGGACACCCCGAAATGTAGCAGATCTGGAGCAAAAATTGGGGAATGCTTGACAGAATGTATCGCAATATGACATTAGGAAACTCTATCACTCCTTACAAGCATGTATTGCCCCCAAGGGGAGTTTCACCAATTACTGATTTGAAAATTCAATGTGCAATTGCTAACCATTGATTGGATATATATATATATATATATATATATATATATATATATATATATATATATATATAACAATATACAATCCCAAAAAGTTAAAAAATTCAAGGAATAGAAAGGCGCATATTGCCGCATTATCAGAGACTTGAAATATGAGATTTAAAATGAATAACGATTATAGAGGTGGAAAGATTACGTTTACAGGGTTGCTGAAAGGTCAAGAGGGATTGCGACCCCTTTTCCTGGTTAGAAGCTAGCTTTGACTTCATGAATGTCATCACCTATATGTATAAAGATATTAATAACTATGCCTTTACTTGCAATGCATAGTACGTACAACTCCTAAAAGCATGCTATGAAGACTTCAATATGTACCGTCCAATTAAACAAGGCTATACATCTAATGCTGATAGAATTTTAGCCCTCTATAAACAAATTGGTGTTAATATTACAGTGGTCAAATTCCCATATTTGGTGCTCATACCTAAGCTTCATAAAAAACCGATTAAATTTAGACCTGCCACTATAGGCTGTAATACGCATTTAACCAAAGCTAATTCCGTTTTATTAAAACTATTACTACCTGTTACGATGAAAATACGAATAGAGGGATCTGTTATGACCAAAAACAGTTATGAAATCGTTGACAGATTGAAAATTTATTCTGAAAAATATTATTTTAGAACGTTTGATCATAAGGATCTTTTTAACAATATCAATTTATAAGATCTTTATGATATTTTAATGGAGATTTATTTTACTTCAGATTTACAAAAACATTTGGAAACCAACAAGTACAAAAGCCTTCTCAAGATTATCATATTTGAGAATATTCTGTGTAATAGAATTGCATTTTTTCGACAAATCAAAGGCATCCCAATGGGAGGGGGGTGTTCCTCGCTGCTTGCAGATTTTTACTTACATCATTATGAGAAAGGCACTCATTTAATCAGTGAAATTCCATGCTTTCGTTTCGTTGAGGACGTCATGTTTGGTGTGGATAATCATTATACCATGTTTGATTTTACATTCTACCCGTCGAGTCTTGAACTAATCAAATCGGAGTCAACGGATGTAGAGACATTGGATTTCCTAGACATTACTATCTATTATGATCTGGAAAAAAACTATGTAATAAATTATTTGTCAAGAGACATCAATATGATTGCAAGATCAATAATTTCACCCATTGGAATACCAACCTGAGTTTAACCGTACAACGTAATTTAATTGTAAACCACTTGAACAGATACAGACTTTTAAACTCTTTTATTACACAGTTTAATAAATGCCTGTTGCATTTAATCAAAGGAACTCAGGAACAGTTATATCCCTTCCGCTGTATCAAACACTATTACGATGTTTTTTGCAGAAAATATTGTGATAAAATTATAAATTTATCCGACATCCTGGAATGCAACTTCACTCCTACCTAGGATAATCTGCTGCTTCTCCTTCTGAATGCTCTCTATATTCGTCGTAACATTTCTACGTACGCATTCCTCTCCTATGTCTATTAGCTTTATGCAACACTTTCTTGATTCTCACCATGTTGGTTTGTAAAAATTCCAATTTTATTGATCTTTTCTTTAGATCTTTTGATGTGTTGTCTGGGATTCTGTCATATTATCCCCACGGACAAGTTCAATTGCTGTTTTGGGCGTACAGTGTCTCTGGGAGCGTTTTCATGAAGTCAAAGCTAGCTTCTAACCAGGAAAAAGGGTCGCAATGCCCCTTGACCTTTCTGCAACCCTGCAAATGCAATATTTCCACTTCTTGTTTCGTTATTCATTTTAAATCTTGTATATAATATGTTATGGACTTATGCTACCAAAGATTTCTGAGAAAGTTTTTGAGTGACGCCATTTGCAGTTTTTTTGGCGTAACCGTAACTGAAAGTAATAAATTGTACTTTGAAAAAAGTTCGGGTGATCAGTAAATTTACAAGCTTTGTACCAGGGTCGACTATGCTAGTAACATTCCTATGGAGCTTTCTAGTCATGAAAGCTCTGGTAATGAGTCTGGTTCATACAAAGTTATTGGTGGGACCTCGTTTCAATTGTTCATTAGGTATTTTAATATATTGCAGTGCAATGTTATTATGACTTTATTATGGCTTTGTTTTTGTGGGACATGTGTTAATTGTCGTGCCACATGGCAGTTAAAAGATTAGGTTTTGTTTAGATGTTATATTGTCTTGTCTAAGTACGGAACAATTTACTGTATCTATGATTCCAGCAATTTGCGTGTCAATCATATGACTTTGTTTCACCTTGTTTGTCTTGAGACTTATGTATTCTATTCTCTGGCAAAATATCGACTACCGGGAGTGTCGTCGCGACATAAAGCTTGCTTAACCGAGTAGAGGGGATCATAACCCCCCACCGGTCATCTTTTGGTAACTTGCTTT
Organism: Amaurobius ferox; assembly: GCA_951213105.1. Lineage (NCBI taxonomy): Eukaryota > Metazoa > Arthropoda > Arachnida > Araneae > Amaurobiidae > Amaurobius > Amaurobius ferox. Next base: position 33,336,440 of record OX578143.1, read on the forward strand.
CACTTTATTATTCATTCTTTTGTGGTTATATATATATATATATATATATATATATACAGTATATATATCTATATATATATATATATATATACAGTATATATATCTATATATATATATATATATACATACATATATATACAGTACATATATATATACATATACAGTATATAAATATATATGTGTGTGTGTGTGTATTACATGTGTTACATGTCACAGCTCACTTTCTTCTATAAAAACGGCATTTGTCGTATTTTCTATTTCAATTTAAGATTATCTAAATTACATTCCATCATGTTTCATGTAGTCTGTCAACACTAAATACTATAAACGTATACTATTTTTAAATAGATACATTTTTTGATGTAAATATAAATTAAAACTTTCTGTGTAAAATAAAATTAGATGATCAAAACTTTTATTGCCGCTTATTAAACATTTTCCACTTCAAAAACTTGATAAATTTTTTAAGGGTTGCTTGGTTCAAATAAGCGATTGGTAAAAAAAAAGCAATATTTAATCATAAATTGCCATAGTATCATTTTTTGTTTCATTTGGGATTCAATAAAGTGGGAAGTGAATCTTTTGAAATAAAATCTAACTGTGTGGATAGGATAATTAAAATCCTAGATTTTGAAGGATCTTTTTCTATTCTAAGAAGTTCATATTGATAAATGAATGTTCTTCTCATTTTAATATAAAAAAATGCTAATCATAATTGTTTTGTGATTTAAATGTTGCTTTTTTTTGTCAAAATGATAGAGTGATTATTTTTTCTTTTCCAGAAATTCATCATTCCTGAATTCAATGAATTACGAAAAGAGAACGGTTTAAAAACCAGTCTTATAATGGAGTAAAAAATGAACTAAAATAAAATTCGATTGCAAACTATGTCTCCGTAAATAATTAATACAAGAAAATAAAGAGTGATTCAAAAGTTGAATGGGTAATTTACTATAATTATTTGGGAATTTTGGCAGAATGGGATATTATACGGAGAAATGCTATTGGTTTTGAAAGTTTTGTACTCTTATGTGAATGTTATAGCATGCTAAATATTTTCTAGATATAGAACATGGAACATTATATTTGCAGCATAGTTTCTAAAATGAAGTTAAATATATATATATATATATATATATATATATATATAACAAAATATGAAACGATAAATTCGTGATAAGCACATTATTAATAGATTATTTCTATAATATTTTAATATTTTGCAATTTAAGATTATATTTTACATCACTAAAAATTACTAACCATATATCAACTTTAATAGGGATATAAATACTGTTCATGTGCGTGTTACGTTTCTTATTCGGTCGTTGTTTAGAACTTCGATTTTGAACAATATGACTTTGGAATGGAAACATTTTGACGGAACTCTAACCAACAATCATTTCCACATTAAAATAGTTACCAATGACTCTCAGTCTGTTTTCATGTGAAACAAATTATATTTTAAAGTAATCATCTACGGTAGAACAAGATGAATCATTATTAAAATATATCTAGTTATTGCATTTCGTTATCACTCAAGCATCAATACAAAAATTAAAATGTTTAAAATAATTTAGCAATATTCGTTGGCGTCTAAAGGTTAATTAAGTTTGCACTATATTCTAAATATTATGGTAAATAGTCTTGCATAATTTTGACAAATAAGAAGAACACGAGTTTATATCTTCTTCAAAAATCTAATCTAAATCTAATAAAAGATAAAATCTAATCCAAATCTAATAAAAAACAATCTGATGTGGGCAACACATGACTTTCATTATATGATGTAATGAATTTACTACTTTTACAGTAAAAAAATAGGATTTTCTTATAGTAGATACTAATATTCTTTCCAAGATATTGAATTTTTGACAATTAGTCGTCATTTTCATTGATTTAGCATCATTTTTATCCATTTGGCGAGATTTTCATTAATTTGGCAACATTTCAAAAAAGTCGCCAAGTTGGCGACATTCCGCCAAATTCGTCGCCAAAATCTCGCCAAGCGTTATGCACTAAGAAAAAAGTTATTCTTACAGCAGATAAATGACTATTGGCGTTCAAATACAAAAGTATTATTCAAAGTATATTTTTTCATGAATGGAACGAGCTAGATCCACGAGAATGATGTCACTCAATTTATCGCATGGTATTACATATGAAAAGTGAACATGTTTCTCAATAGGAATATTTTTTTATGTGACTTTTTCATAATTTTTTTGAAAAATGTACAATATCTCGAGAACGGTTCATATTAGCGTTCTAAAATTTATGCCAATCGTTTTCTAATGAAAAATTACATAAGAAATGCCAATTTGCGTAACTTTATTAGCGGTTTTGATTTTTTGACGATTTTTTCAAAATTTCATTCGAAACTTTAGGGGGGTTCTGAACATTCGATTACGTATAAAACAATAGGCTTCCAGTGTTTACTGATTGTGATTTTTGTACCAAATTTGGTTCGAATCGGTCCATTCGTTCGTCAGTTATCGTCTCCACAGACCCACTGACACACACACACACACAGACATCAGTTCAAAAATGTTTGATTCGTGATCAGGAATGCTTGAAACGTGCTCTCCCGTCGAAAACTCGAATTCGAATTTTCGACCCCGTCACAATACTTTCCTTATACATTATGTATATAAGGAAAGTAAAAATAGTTAAGATTCATTAATTCTAGAAACAAGAAGATTTCTCATTAAATGTTGAGACATTTTGCTTTTTGACGGCCACAGATAACATATTTATATATTATAAACAGGTGTTTTGAGAATACGTTGGATTACTTTCGTCAGTGCAAGACAGGCCAACAAACCCGATCTCAAAAAGACAAAATCTGATGTGGGCAACACATGACCTTCCTTGTATAATGTAATTAATTTACTACTTTTACAGTAAAAAAAAGTAGGTTTTTCTTATAGTAGATACTAATATTCTTTCCAAGATATTAAATTTTCGACAATTAGTCGTCATTTTTATCCTTTGGCGAGATTTTCGTTAATTTGGCAACATTTGAAAAAGTCGCCAAGTTGGCGACATTCCTCCAAATTCGTCGCCAAAATCTCGCCAAGCGTTATGCACTAAGAAATAAGTTATTCTTACAGCAGATAAATGACTATTGGCGTTCAAACACAAAAGTATTACTAAAAGTATATTTTTTCATGAATGGAATGAGCTAGTTCCACGAGAATGATGTAACCCAATTTATCGCATGGTATTACATATGAGAAGTGAACATGTTTCTCAATAGGAATTTTTTTTTATATGCCTTTTTGATAATTTTTTTTTTAAAAATGAACAATATCTCGAGAACGGTTCATGTTAGCGTTCTAAAATTTATGTCAATCGTTTTCTAATAAAAAACTACATAAGAAATGTCTATTTGCGTAACTTTATTAGTGGTTTTGAATTTTTGACGATTTTTTCAAAATTTCATTCGAAAATTTAGGGGGGTTCTTAACATTCGATTGCACATAAAAGCAATAGGCTTCCAGTGTTTACGGATTGTGATTTTTGTACCAAATTTGGTTCGAATCGGTCCATTTGTTCGTCAGTTATCGTCTCCACAGGCTCACTGACACACAAACACACACATATTTTCACACACACACACACACACACACACACACACATACACACACACAGACATCACTTCAAAAATGTTTGATTCGTGATCAGGGATGCTTGAAACGTGCTCTCCAGTCGAAAACTCGAATTCGAATTTTCGACCCCGTCACAATACTTTCCTTATGCATTATGTATATAAGGAAAGTAATAAAATCTAATCTAAATCTAATAAAAATAAAATCTAATTTTAATCTAATAATAATAAAATCTAATCTAAATCTAATAAAAAATAAAGTCTAATCTAAATCTAATAAAAAATACAATCTATTCTGCATCTAATAAAAATAAAATCTAATCTAAATCTAATAAAAAATAAAGTCTAATCTAAACCTAGTAAAAAATAAAATCTAATCTAAATCTAATAAAAAATAAAATCTGGTCTAAATCTAATAAAAAGTAAAATCTAAAAAAAATATAATCTAATCTATATCTAATAAAAATAAAATCTAATCTAAATCTAATAAAAAAATAAATCTAATAAAAAATAAATCTAATAAAAAATAAATCTAATAAAAAATAAATCTAATAAAAATAAAATCTGAAAATAATATCTATTATTAAAACGGGCGCAACTATCTTTCTGCCTTTCTAGCTATATCCTGATTTTTCCTTCGCACTCCCACGATTAGTCACTCATGTCTAATGAAAGTGTTATTTCTATAGAATAAGATTGAAAATTGTCTGTACAAAATAACGAAAAAGTCAGTTGAACTGAAAATATTTTAAAACAGAACGGTTAGAATTTTCTTCCAATACACTAATTCTATTTATATCTGAAAAGAAGCAATAGAATTTTTGTATTATCTGGCATCAATGTTTGCGAAATATAGTTTAGTTGAGATCCTGTGTCAAGCCAATTGTCTTGCATTTTGTCTAAAACTAATAGAACCCTTTTTGATTGTGTTCAACCCGTTATGTAATTTTAGAAATTAATGTACTAACTTCTCTGGAAAAAGGTGAAAAATCGATGTTTTTAAAATATTAATGGTCGTTCACTTTAATTGATTAAAATGACTAAAAAACGACATGCGATACATATAATACAGAATAATACACGTGGTACAGATAATTGATAAGACAATGCATTAACAAATGCATTAACAAATTATTTCACCGTGAGTATTTAGCATATAATATATATTGTGCAATCAACACTAAATTGCTTATTATTTTCCTTGCAATACATGGTAATGTACAGGAAAAGTATTGGAATCATACCGAAAACCACAACTCTAGTTTTCGACGGATCTACACGTTTCGAGACCTCTAGAATACGAAAAAACTATTTTTAGCGTGACGTCTGTAATGTAAGTATCCACACTAACTAAAATCTAATGGATCGAATTTCATAAAATTTGGTATGTAAGTCACTTGGGTGAGACCCTGGTGCTGATTAGTTTTTGGTAGGATTCGTAAAAACAGAACCTGCCTTTTTTTGCGAAATGGCGCGTAAAATTTCATGTATCCACTCTGGCTAAAATACTAATTGACCAAATTTCACAAAATTTGGAAGATAAGTTACTTGTAGGATGCTCTGGTGCTGGTTAAATTTTGGTACGATTTCGGAAAAATAACCTGCCTTTTTTACGAAATAGCCCGCAAAAATTTCATGTATCCACCCTAGCTAAAATACTAATTGACCAAATTTCACAAAATTTGGCAGATAAGTTACTTGTGGAACACTCTGCTGCTGATTACATTTTAATACGATTCGGAAAAGAATAACCTGCCTTATTTTACGAAATGGCCAGCAAAAATCTTGCAAAAATCTGAAAAAAAAGACTATGTATGCTGAAATGTATGAATTAAATTATTGTTTTATAAGCAATTTCTGACGAGGAAAATATTATAACACACTCCATGATACTTTTAGGACTAACCGTTCTCAAGATATTTGAGATTTCTTATATATTTGTTACGCCGCTATCGGAAAGATGTCCAATTGCCAAGTTAAAAAAAAAATGATGTGGGCAGCACATGACTTTCCCTGCAGACTCAAATTCATATTTCCTTTATTTCTTTAATAATTCATTAGATTGAGTTAAAAAGCACCAAATAAAACTAAATTTGCATTTTTAATTCAATTTTTGTTTTTATCTGGTAATTGAACATTTTCCCGTAAGCGGCGTAACAAAAATGCAAGAAATCTCAAATATCTTGAGAACGGTTAGTCCTAAAAGTATCATGGAGTGTGTTATATTATTTTCCACGTCAGAAATTGCTTATAAAACAATAATTTAATTCATACATTTCAGCATACATAAGTCTTTTTTTTTTTTTAGATTTTTGCGGGTCATTTCGTAAAAAATGGCAGACTGTTATTTTCCGAATCGTACCAAAATCTTATCAGCACCAGAGTATGCAACAAGTAACTTATCTACCAAATTTTGTGAAATTTGGCCAATTAGTATTTTAGCTGGAGCGGATAAATGAAATTTTGACGGACCATTTCGCAAATAAAGGCGGGTTCTGTTTCTACGAATCGTACCAAAAACTAATTGGCACCAGAGTCACATCCAAGTGACTTACCAAATTTTATGAAATTATGTCCATTACTTTTTGAGTTAGAGTGGATACATACCTTGCACAGACACAGAGACAGACAGACACACGGACAGACAGACACACAGATAGACAGACAGACAGACACACACACACACATACGTCACGCTAAAAGAAATTTTTCGTATTCTAGAGGTCTCGAAATGTATAGATCCGTCGAAAACTCGAGTTGCGATTTTCGGCATGATTCCAATACTTTCCCTATACATTACCATGTATTGCAGGGAAGGTAAAAATCGAATTTAAATGCAAATTTAGTGCTATTTGGTGCAATTGAACCCAATCTAATAAATTATTAAAGAAATAATGAAAATGTGAATATGAGTCTGCAGCGAAAGTCATGTGCTGCTCACATCAGATTTTATTCCATTTGTTGTACGAATATTATCACGGATGCTTATGTAGATTTACAGTGCTCCCATTATATTATAGTCTGTTTTATTAGAGTGCACGCTGCATTAACAAAGTATTTCACTATGCGTATTTAACAAATATATCGTACAAGCAACGTTAAGTTGCTTATATTCCATAAGTCGCACGGACACTCTCTTTAATGCTTATGTGACTTTACAATGCTATTACAATGCAATATATTTCAAAGAAATAATAAAATAAAATTCAAAACCATGCTTGAGACAATCATGATCTTTCTCAACGAAGCAAGAATATATTCTAATGTTTCTTCCATTTCAGTCATCTTTGATAGATCAAGTACCGGATTATATTATCGAATGTTAGAAAGTGTGTTAAAATGTATTATATCCATCGTGAACCCCACCTAAAAAAGCATTCAACAACAGTTTTTTTTTTAAATGCATCTGAATCAAAGTAAAAACCGATTTCACATTTTTGAATGATTTGTAGCTAATTTACCGAATGATAGATCATTCCTTTCATGTCATACGTCTATCTTTTTCTACGTTTCATTGAGTCATATAGAATGAATTTTACATTTTCAAAACTGCAGTAAATGTTTCGGGATAAAACTGCAAACCGATGTAAATGTGCTCACACAAAAACGTATTGGAAAATCTGTTGCTATGAATAAATTGCTGCAAATACGGAATAATTTTAAAATAGCATTATATATTATGTTATTATATATTTATCCTGCCAGATTGTACTACTATACAAGATAAAACGAGTATTATGTAGATTATGTCTGTGGTCTGGATAAGAACAGAGTGTTGTACATTTTTGATGGAACAAAACAACAAAAATAATGTTGTATTATCTTCACGAAACATGCAAAAGCATAAAAATAAGTTTATTAAATAAAATAGTTAGAATGCAATCATTATTTATTAAAACTTTTCTTTCTAAGATGGAAAATGTAGTTTCAATAAAGTTTTAGGAAACTAATCAAATATTTACGGTCTTAAATTAATTTATTGGTATGATTGAAAACCGTTTTAAACTGCTTTAATACGGATTTAAAGGAATAAACTGTTATTTAAAGGAATAAACTTTTACTATGAATCACGCTTTAATAAATAGTTTAAATAATTATTTTATATTACACTATAATACTTAAATTTATGCATAGCGTTATGATGAAATGAATAAAATATGATGATTCAAATTAAGTGTAATTAAGTTAAATTAAGCCATGCAATGCAATTATAAAACATTGGACACAGTAGAAAATCAAAGTAAAGGTAAAACAATTAATATTTTTCATTTTAGTTACATTATTATAATATAACATTTTAGCTAATAATATTTCGAAATTCCTATTTCACATCGGTTCTCGTATGCCCAATACCGCTACATATAGTCACAAGTGGTTTCTAGTTACTACAAATGTTTCAAATATATATTTCTCAAATAATTAGTAGAAGGAAATGAGGAAACATTACAAAACAAATAAAACCTTTCATGGAAATCATATCGTATAAAAATTGAATGGAATTACATAAACATGAACACTCATTTGACAAACATATTAGATTGTGGAAATATACCATATAATACAAAACCAAAATACTAATAGATATGACAATCTCATGGCTTAATACTTTTATTAATTGCAAAAAACAGACATAGTATCTGATACAGTAAGGAAAAAATGTAATTTTCAACGAATAAAGAAAATTACCACAACCGTTGATTGGCCAGTTATTACAATAACATGATACATATTGACATAAAAATATCATACTGTAACACTAAATATCATACTGTAATACTAAATATCATATTGTAACACTAAATATCAAGTGGTTTCTAGTTACTACAAATGTTTCAAATATATATTTCTCAAATAATTAGTAGAAGGAAATGAGGAAACATTACAAAACAAATAAAACCTTTCATGGAAATCATATCGTATAAAAATTGAATGGAATTACATAAACATGAACACTCATTTGACAAACATATTAGATTGTGGAAATATACCATATAATACAAAACCAAAATACTAATAGATATGACAATCTCATGGCTTAATACTTTTATTAATTGCAAAAAACAGACATAGTATCTGATACAGTAAGGAAAAAATGTAATTTTCAACGAATAAAGAAAATTACCACAACCGTTGATTGGCCAGTTATTACAATAACATGATACATATTGACATAAAAATATCATACTGTAACACTAAATATCATACTGTAATACTAAATATCATATTGTAACACTAAATATCATACTGTAACAATGTCCGATAACGGTAGAAAAAATTTTACTATTATTCAGCTAGTATTTTAAGTTACCTCTCAATCTTAATTTGTATGCTATACACAGACTATTTACAGACTATTTAACTGTAATACATGCTACTTAAATCCTTAATGTACACTGTTTTATTTCATATCTTAAACATCCCTTAAACGCGATTAGTTAAATTATAAATAAGTGACCGACTAATTAAGTTACCAACATAGTAGTGTATGGGTATGACTCTGGGACAAAATGACTATGTCATTTTGCATCCAGAGTCATACCCATACACTACACTTTCCTCAATTTTTTGAAAATCAGGACAACCTCTTAAGACTAAAAAATGTATAAAATCATACAAAAATGTATAAAATCTTACAAATATGCGTATTTTTTAAAAAATCAAAAAATCAAGAGAATTTTAAGACTCTAAAATTTCAAACATTTTAACTTAAAAAATGAGTTATATGAACATTATAGAGACCACATCTATCAAAATTATCACTTTCCTCCATTTTTTTCAAAACCAGGACAACCTCTTAAGACTAAAAATGTATAAAATCAAACAAAAATGCGTATATTTAAAAAATCAAGAGAGTTTTAAGATTCTCATACATTTTAACTTATAAATGAGTACATTATAGAGAACAAATCTATCAAAAATTGGATATTTTTTTCAAAATACCCTGTTTTTAAAGGGTGGGGTTGAGACCCCCCCCCCCCATTTATTTAATAGATAAAACTCAAAATTTTTAACTAAATCTAAACATTTTTTATAAAATTAAAAAGAATTATAAAAATATGAAAAAAAGACGACCTGAATGAAATGAATTTAAAATTACAAAACATATGTTTAATGAAAAAGAGATGATAATTTTATACATTATAGTGGGGGGTGACGCACCGCCACTGAATTATAGAGATTTTAATTAAAAATGCATGAAAAAAGATTATGATTAAGCTTTCTCTAATACATATTCGTTCAGAACTCTTCCATTTAAGAAGCGAAAATAAAGCGACTTTGATTTGTTTATCATTAAAATCGAAAGGAAGTGTCCTTGAGTAGAAGTAGTCTTGACGTCCTTCATTACGTAGCGTGAAGAGAAAATAATATTTATTTAACTTGTTGCAGATTTCTTTTGCTAGATGGCAGCATCAAACGGATAGTATATATTTATCATTTTAAAAGTATTTATAACGTTTTATAAACATTATTTTCACTATTTTTCGATCAGATAAATTAAAACTATTGTTCTTTTAAAGTATTCTCGCAAAAACGACTAGTTTAAAATAGTTTTTAGTTTTCAATGTAAAGGTTATATTAATGAATTGTTCAACATATATCGCGTACCCATGGCTCAACGGTTAGTGCACGGGGCTATAAACATCGAGGCCCCAGGTTCAAATCCCGACTTCTCCCAGGTTGTTAATCAATAGGGGGTTGATGGTTTATTGAACTGGAGCCATAAAATGGCGTCAGCTGCTCTTGTCGTTGTTCCAAAAGAGTGGAAATCATCGAAATATAATAAGCGGTGGGTTGAATCTTGTAGATTCTATGTCCTGTATGTTATATGTTTGTATTGTCCTTCTTCTAGCCCTGTGGGCCTGGTTCATGGGGGTGATCTGGAACTCTGGTTCTAGAATTCTAAAACAGCTGTTGGAATCAGACTTCCAGATCACCTCCTTGGGCCAGATGGGCCATTTTGCTATTTTTATATAAATAGAAATATTAATAACCAAATTGTACAGAATCAAAATTATCTAAAATTCTTCTTTTATCATATCCAAACATGTATCTTTTATTCGTTTTATTCACTTTAATATTTCTATCTCTTTGTATTTGAAATTGATTTATTTCTACATCTATATGTTCAGTTTCACCTGTTATTGTTTTCATTCTTTCATCGAAACTGAACTTAGTTTCACTCTCGTAACTCATCTTAAATCCTTTTACTTTACCTTTTACAGATCCATCATTAAGAATATAGCCATAATCTTTGCTGGCCCCAGAAATCCACGATGTCATATAATTATCTTCTCCTAATTCATCTGTCCATTCTCCTAACATACAACCTGTTTTAACTTTATTAGTACCTTCATCAATATAAACAATACTATCTGTATCATAATACATAACTTTATCTCCTAGTTTATCAAGCATTTTATATAATCTTATTCTAGCGGAACTAGTTGTAAAAGCTGTTATATAAATATTCGTATTAAAGTTATTCTTGGTATATACATTTTTCATCTTATAATCCATTTGTACACAATCATCATTTAAAAATATCATATTCAAATCTTTAATTTTATCATTCAATATAATACTATAAAAATCTTCCAGCTCTCTATTACTAGCTCAGTTTGTTTCATATTATTTCTTTGTCCAAACTTATCCCATAATGAATTTAAACATATTTTGTCTATAAATCTCATACCAGGACTTTCTTTTATATCACCTAAATCAATATCTAATTTTTCTTTGACAATCTTTTTATAATTATTAATGTATGTTTCATAATCTTTTTTATTTTTAAAATATTTTTTTAATTTATTATCCGTTTCTAATTTAATTTTTAAAAACATTTTGACATACTCTTTGAATAGTTTATCTGTTTTCTTTCCAAAATGCCAAACTTCATATATATTTAAAATTTTATATCCTTTTTCTATAGCTAAATTGACTTCATCCGTAGTCCAAGTACCTATAAAGCTTCTTTCATCATCTGAATGATTACCTAATTTATTTCTTATTTCATAACACTTTTTACATTTTTCTTTTCAGTATCTGTTTTATAATGGTAGCATTTAAATGTTTTTGAACATGATTTACACAAACTAAATATGAATTTTTCTTCTTTATAAGGCAATACAGGGTGATATAATTTTCTAGGTGGAAGTACTTTACACTGTATCATCCCAAACCAATTTTCATCATATTTTTTAAGATTATAGATCTTTTTAGGATGCCCAATTGGATAATAATCAAAATAATTTACAGTTGGATAGAGTGAACATACATCAATATATCCACCTTCCTCTTTATTTTTCATTTCATATTTTAATTTAGTTGGTTCACATCTACCCCCATAGAAGGCATCTCTAGGATTAAAAGGTGCTATAAAATTTCTTTTCCATTATTTTTTCAAAAATTTTTTAATTTCTTTTTCATTATCAAAATCCCATTCCCATATCTCAATTAACTCATATCCTGCATCTTTTATCTTATTATTTATCTTTTTTGTTTTTTCATATAAATCTGCCATACATATTTAATTTTGTTCATTTCAAGTAGATTTTCTGTAACAACAATAACATCCATGCCAATGACAACCCTGAAATTGATATACAGTATTATTGTAAAAACCATCTACTTTATAAGTTTTATTGTCTATTTTTTTTCCCTCCTCCATTTAAAGCATGCTGTATATTTATTTTATGTTTTTGAGATAAATAATCTAACCAAGCAATTGATTTTTTACTGTATTGATCTCATTTGATGATCTCTTCATCTATAGCTATTGCACCCTCAGGTACGAATTTATCTCTATATATAGCCATACAAACACTTGCTAAAGTGACATTTAAAAGGATCTATATTAGCTATTTCTAAAAATAATCTTCTCAATTCTAAACATCCTTTTCTTAAAATATCTACATCAGACCAACAGTATTTTACAATTTCTTTTTGAAAATCAAAGATTTCATTTATTACAGATTTGTACCATTTATTAAACAATTCTCTATCTTCTAAAGTCATAGTATTATATCCATAATAGTATTTTTCAGGATATTGTCCTATATAAGTTTGATTTTTAATAGTGTTAAACAAATGAGGAAAATATCCTTTTGCTAATTCTGCTAATCCAAACGTTTTAGGAAATTTTCTTAATGGAATCAATGTAAAATTAATAGAATCTATAAACCTTATATTATATTTGTTTGCATTCATATAAATGAGTTTATTTCCTTGATAGATTGTAAAAATTTTAATTTTATTTTTAAAACAGTATTTAGATATAAATTGAAAGTCAAAACATTTCCCACATAATGAGCTAATACGGTATAACCTGCATGTTTCTTATCAAATAGCCACTTACAATAGTCGTTTTCATTCTTAAATATGTTTTCTGCTCCATAAAATTCTTGATTTATAATTAAATTGACTTCTTGATTTCCAGTCTCTTGATTTGTTTCAACGTCAAAAAACATATATTTTTTGTGTAAATCCTGAATATTTACATGCATCACACCAACTATATTTGTCATTACTTTTGTAATTACATTTGTTTTCACGCATACTACCATACATATAATTTTCAGGAAATCTAAGTTTTTGACATATATTACACCATTCTTGACTAGAACAAATATTTTTACAGTTTCCACCCTTAGCTTTTTTTGTTTTCATATAACACCTATGATCTTTTGAGACCCATTGTCTACAATTTTTACATTCTCTCTCTCCACATTTATGATCTTCAGGTGTTCTTTTATCTCTGTTGATATTTCTCTTACATTTTAAACATTCCCATTGTCTTTCACAAACAGACAATTTATTTAATTTATTTTTCTGATTTTCAAAACAGTTTTTGCCTTTAAAACTTCGAAAACATTCATTACACTGGATATCATCTCCTTCACAATTACTTACTTTTATAAAACATCTATCACATTTTAACAAACATTTATGCTGATGGCTTCTTTTATAACTCACCTTACAGTAATCACAATAATTGTTTTTTCCTATAATTTAAATCCTGTAACAGATGTAATAATATCAAAATGATTTCTATTTTTTAAAATGTAAATACGAGTAGTTTTATAAGCACCACTGTATATTCTTTCATTAAAATTTTCGCTACAAAATATAGTAATTTGTATATTTAAGAATTCTTCAAACATTTTAACATGCTCTAAATTACAAATATCTAAAGGAATTTCACACATTTCATGTAATTTTTCAACTAACGTTTTTTCCGGCCACACACTTAGCTACAGTAAACCTTCGGGTCTGTCGTGTGGTCTGGGTTTTCAACTAACGTTTTTTGTAATATTCTTCCTTTTCTAATATATAGAATGTCATTTTTAGTTAGTTTTTTATAGTTTAATTTTTCACATAAAAGTTCAGGGTTTCGAATTGATAAAGCAACTACAATAGATCTAGATAAACATATATTATCGTTATTTTTAATTTGACAAATACTCTTTTTGTTTACAATATCATCATCTTTGAGAATTTTTAGATGTTTTCCTCCGTGTGATAATTCTATGACATGAAAATCGAATGTACATTCTTTAATATCTAATTCTTTGTATTCAATTTTATGTGTTAAAACATCTAAATGGGTATCTTAAGCCTGTCTAGTTGACATCATTTTAGGATAAAAAGGTTGACTTAATGCAGGATTGTGTACTATAATATCTACTTTTCCTTCTACTATACCAATAGCTTTTCCAAATAAATCCTTTAAAATATTATGATATTGTACAGGTCTAAGTTCATTGATTTCAACAATTTTATAAATATACCTATATGTGTAATATTTTTTAATATATTTTTGACTAATTTGAACAATTTCATAATCAGATTTAAATAAATCTTCAAGATTAACTTCTATTTTTTCTACTTTTTTTTTCTTTCTCTTTTACCAATTATCCATCTTTGTATTTCAAATCAAAATAATCAAATATATTCTTATGTTTACGCCTATTTTTAGGCTCACTAATAAATTGTTTCATTTGTTCTGTAAGATCAGGAGTAAATAATTTTTTAATATTCACTATTGTTTTAATCTTTTTTTCTTCTTTTGGCTTAAATTCCTTATTATCAAATTTTAAATTAAAAGAATCAAAAACTTTTTTAATTTTATTACGTTTTTTAGGTTTTTCAATAAATATTTTTTTCTTTTTTTCCAAGTATTTTGATATATCTATATTTAATAAATCTACTAAAACATATGTATATTCTCCAGTTTCTTTTATATATTTAATTAATAATCTAATTAAATCAACCTTCTTACAGCCTTTAGATTGTTTAATATTCAATTGTTTTACTACTTTTCTAAGTTCACCAATAGTCTTTGACTTCAAACCAAATATATCCTCATTAATAACAAAAAATTTTTAAGATTCACTTCTGTTTTAATCTTTTTTTTCTTCTTTTGGATTAAATTTCTTATTATCAAATTTCAAATTAAAAGAATCAAAAACTTTTTTATTTTTATTACGTTTTTCAGGTTTTCTAATAAATATTTTCTTCTTTTTTTCCAAGTATTTAGATATATCTAAATTTAATAAATCTACTAAAATATATTTATATTCTCCAGTTTCTTTTATATATTTAATTAATAATCTAATTAAATCATCTTTCTTACAGCCTTTAGATTGTTTAATATTCAATTGTTTTACTACTTTTCTAAGTTCACCAATAGTCTTTGACTTCAAACCAAATATATCCTCATTAATAACTGTAAATAATTTTTTAAGATTCACTTCTGTTTTAATCTTTTTTTCTTCTTTTGGCTTAAATTCCTTATTATCAAATTTCAAATTAAAAGAATCAAAAACTTTTTTAATTTTATTACGTTTTTCAGGTTTTCTAATAAATATTTTCTTCTTTTTTCCAAGTATTTAGATATATCTAAATTCAATAAATCTACTAAAATATATTTATATTCTCCAGTTTCTTTTATATATTTAATTAATAATCTAATTAAAACATCCTTCTTACAGCCTTTAGATTGTTTAATATTCAATTGTTTTATTACTTTTCTAAGCTCACCTATAGTCTATGACTTTAAGGTGAGCTCCATTTATTAGGAAACATTTTTTACAATACTTATTCCCGGAAGAATGCTTACTGTGATAAATACTTTTCAAATGTCTCTTTTTGTGTGTGTAGGTATATTGCATACCACATTCACATTTAATTTTTTTATATTTGATTATGGAATCACAACATTTACAATGAGTTTGAAAATAAATTTTTCCATTTCTATGATATATATAAAACTCATTTACTGATTTCATAGTCAAACAGTGTATACACTTTTTTGTTAGCTCCATTTATTAGGAAACATTTTTTGAAATTCATTGCAGATTTTTTTATATTTCTTTTTGACTTTATAAAAAAGACTTTGAACCTTTACATTATTCTCAATTTTAAAAATATCACAAATCTTTTTCTTAAAACAATAATAATTAACTGAATTCTCATAATACATAAAATCTAAAAATTTTAAAAACATATCCTCAACTTCTTGAGTAATAGTATACCTCCTTTTTATACGATTAAAATAACTAATTCTACTTTTATTTCTTTGTTTTAAACTCTCATAATCTATAATATAAAAATATTCATCATATGAATACATTAATTTCGTCTTTAAATTATGCGCTACTTCTTTATCTGAAACTTCATTATCTGAAATATCAATCGATTCAACCATTTCAACACCATCAAAAAAGTTAACACTCATTTATATACAAGTAAGGGATGAAATGCATAATAAAAAAATTTCTGGTATATAAGAAATAGAACTCATTAAGGATTTCTAGTGAGGATAAATTTATAACACATAAAATACTATTAATCATTTTTAATAGAATTAAAGAAAATATCGGGGGTGATACATCACCCCCCGTAAAAATCATTAAACTATATCACATAAATCAGATGTCCAACTATTAAATTCATCTGGATATCCTAACCATTTTACAAAATATTTATTCCCTTTCTTTTTTATGATTTTTTCAATTTTATATTCATCAACTTTTTTATTATATTTTACCATTTCATTTTCATAAGAAGTTCCTTCAACTCCTTTACTGTTTAAATATTTTAATCGATAAGTAATAGGATCTGTTGTTAATACTTCAGATACTATAAAAATCTCTTCAGTAAATGCAGAATCATCTACTTTCCTGAACGTTTTTTTAATTGTTGATATTCAAACTCTATCCTCTATCTTAAATTTAGGTTTTTTTATGATCTTTTTCGTATATAAATTTTTATAAACTTGAGATTCATTTTCGTCTCAACTAGCCTCAATGGGTGTCATTTTAATATATCTATGATATGAATTGTTATAATTTTTAAGTAATTTGGGTAATACATCAATATATCTTTTAGTATTGTTATCGTGCATATATTTTATAATTTTTTCTCTTATACTTCTATTAAATCTCTCAGCTATTGCAGATTTTATTTCTTTATTATAAGTAGTAAACCAATGTATATTATTATCTTTGAATAATTTCTGCGTAACTTTTCCTGTAAATTCAGTACCTTCATCTGTCAAAATGAAGTTTGGCTTTCTTTCTTTAAAAACTTGTTTAAAGCCTTGTACGACTTCTTCAGATGTTTTTCTTTTTATAGGGAAAGCCCAAGCATATTTATTAAAAGCATCTAGAACTGTTAACAAATAATTAGTTCCATCGTTATATTTGCTACAATTTTTTATAAATAACAAATCAGTGTCAAATTGATTATTACTGTTTGGAACATAAACTCTCCTTCTTTTAAATTTACGAATTACAGGTTTATATCTAGTATCTACATCTTGTTCATGTAAAAATTTTTCAACATTAGGTCACCCTGTTTTCCTTTTCAATTCTTGAATACCACAATAACCTGTTTCTGGATTATAATATGTCTTCTTTAACTCTTTATAGCTTTAATAATAGGTTTAATATATACTCTAACTAATCTTTCTCAAAATGTGGGATCTTGTATTGCATTTAAATCATCTATTAAATCTTGATCAGCAACATGTCTCTTTTTTGTATCTTTTGTTTTATTGTATTCAATATCATGTTTTTTACATGTTTTATCAACTCTATTTATTCCAGGATCACCTCTTTTTAATTTTTTTCTAATTTTGTAAATGGACCACAATATTGATATCCTGGTAAATGAATTTCTGGAGGATTTGTTTTATCTTGTAACTATCCAACAATATCACCACCTTTTTTTTACAAACCATTTATTTAGAATGAATAAATTTATATCCATTCAATTGCATTTGTTTTACATATTTTTCAACTGGATTAAATGTTAAACTTTTTATGAAATCCTTTTCTCGCACATAAATTTCTTTTTCTGTCATATCCTTAGCTTTAAACGAATTAATGAGTTCCTTATAAAAATTATAATAATGTCTATATTCCTCTTTCCTTTCTGCTATTTTTAATGCAAGATCAATAGCTTCTACTATACCAACCGATAAACTCAAAAAAGCAAGCGGTAGAAAGGCAGATAAACCCTTTCCACTTAGAATGACATTACTTACTGATAATGAAATACTTATCTTTTGATATAAATTTCTACTCTTTCTGTAAACGTCCAATCTTTTTTCTAAATATTCTTCCATATCATTCATATAGGATCAAATTTTTTTCTGTATCTCATATTTGGATTAATTAAATCTAACATTAAAAAATCGAATTATTTTTGAACACTTTTATTGTATATTTGTTTGAATTCTTCAGTACTTAATTTACCATCTATCTCTCTTATAATCTGTTGCATTTCTTTTGGTTGTAGATTGAAAAATATAAAGTAATTACAGTTCTTTCTTATATTGATAGGTGTTGAATAATATGACTGTGATAAATAAATAATAGATGCGTTTTTCTTTCTACCTCTGATAAATAATTCCTGTAGGGTTTTTTAATCTTTCTCAGTCACACAATCATCAAAAATAACTAAATTCTTTAATGTAGGATTTAAATCATCTACAGAAATAAAATCATCTGAAGAAAAGAATACTTCCATTTTGTATTTATCATATAATTCTAATAATGTTTTTTTATTCTTTATATTTTTACATTTTAAAATATCTTCTCTTTCTATACCTTCAAACATTGTATATTTTTCTTGTAATTTAGATTATTTAGGTTCGTAAAAAACTTTTGCACATATATATAGTGCATCGAAATTTAAAAAATCATAAATCATATTTAACAGTGAATTTGTTTTACCTGAACATGAAGGACCTGTTATAAGCAATGTAAATGGATGTTTAGGTAACAAAGGATGTTGTTTAGGATCAGTTAACTCATCTGGTTCCGTGTAATCTTTAATTTTTTTCATTTATATAACAGTAAAATTAGCTGCAGAAAAAAATAAAATTAGCTGCAGTAAAAAAAATAATATTATATAAATGAACAAATTGGAAAAAGAACGAAAACAAAAGACTATAAAGCAAATAAAAGATTCAATTAAATTAGCAAAATTAGAAAAAGAAATAAGAAAGAATTGTGAAGATGAACTAAAAGAAAAATTAGGTATTCAAAAAACCTTAGAAGAATTTCATAAACCAGTCACTCAAGCAATTGAAAAATATGAAGAATCAAATAAAGAGGTTGTAAAAAGTATTCAAAATGTTGTAGAAATTATTTCATTTCCATCTATAGAAGAGTCTATCGAAGCTGTGAAAGAATTAGTAGAGCGATCTATTACTTTTGATATCGATCAAAATTTAAATTTAAAATATTTAAAGGAGGAAAAATTATACAGACCTTCAGTATTTTTAAACGATCAAGAAAAATTAGAGAAGATGTAAGGAAAAGCTAAACAT
Source organism: Amaurobius ferox (assembly GCA_951213105.1). Taxonomy (NCBI): domain Eukaryota; kingdom Metazoa; phylum Arthropoda; class Arachnida; order Araneae; family Amaurobiidae; genus Amaurobius; species Amaurobius ferox. The sequence goes on from OX578143.1 coordinate 33,355,885, forward strand.
CTAAAAGAAGGATTATCAAAGAAAAGAGGCAACTTAAAAAGTACAATTTCTAGGGCTAAAAATTTTTCAGAAGAGGAATTAAATCAGAAAATGAACGAAATAGAAGAATTTAAAAATAAAGAAAATATGTTGCAAAATTATACGAATAGATTAAATCTGATTCGAAGTAGTAAAGATATAAATGTAGGTAAAGTATTGGATGTATTATCAAATTTAACAGAAAAAATATGTAATGGTAGTAAATCAAAGAAATTGTATAATCAAGTAGTTTTATTGTTAGATATGTTATTAAAAAATGGGGAAATGAATTATAATGATGTACAACGATATCATAAACAATTTCTCTGTTAATAAATGATAAAAAATAAAGTTTATTTGAGTGAAGGTCAGAAAAATACACTTAAATCAGCTTTTAGAAATAAAGAAGAACTAACATTACAAATAGATAAATCTAAAACTCCTAATCATGAGATGTATTTAACAAAAACTCAAATTAATCATATTAATGATGGAAAAAGAATTACTATCAGTAAAACACAATTAGATAAAAATGGAGAATTTTTACCATTTCTAGCAGTACTTATACCCTCTTTAATAACCGCTGCTAAATTTGCAGTTCCAGCAATAACAACAGGTGCTTTATCTGGATTAGCTAGTTCAGCTGTACAAAGAAAATGAAAGGATCTGGGGAAAAAAACGTGGAAAGGGGATATATCAACCATGGGAATTAGTAACAAAATGATTGAAGAAAATGTGAAAAATGAAAAAGGATTTAGAGGTGTATTTACCTCTGATTTATTACCTAAAGCAATAGAAAAATTTGAAAATGGAATCATTAATTTAGATGTATCAACAGGTCCTGGAACTCATTAGGTTTGTAATTATAATGATCCTAAATATAAATATGTGGAATATTTTGATCCGTTTGGTGAATATGATAATATGAAGAAAGACTATATTCCTAAAAATATTAAATCATTTCTTGTTACATCCAATAAAAAATCAAAAATAGGTCATAATGATAGTTTTTTACAGAAACCTACATCTGCGAAATGTGGTTTATTTTGTATGAAATATATAAGAGAAAGGAATAAATCTAAATCACCTAAAAATGTTCTCAAATCATTTCCTACACAAAAACCCAGTGACTATAATGAAAATTTTGTTCTGTATAAATGATAATAATAAAAGCTGAAGGTCATGAAAAATCAGAGGAATTTACTGTAAATTTTATTACACCTCTTAAATAAAAAATTAGCTTTACAGTCGTTTTCTATGGAAGTTTCGTGGTTTAATATAAGGGAGAATTATAGAAATAACATATTTAGAATATATACATTAGGCACAGATAGAACAATTACTATCTCAAATGGTAATTATACTATAAGAGATTTAATTGAGTATATGATGAAAATATTTGGAAAAGATCCACTTATGAAATTTGGTATTATTGAAGCAAAACACAGAATATCTATTAAATTGAAAAAAAATTGGGTAATTGATTTTATAAAAAGTAACTTTCATAAAATTATAGGCTTTTTAAAACCGACATATGGAAGTTATGATGAAGAAACAGAGGTAGAAGGTGAACATATAGCTAATATATCCAATGGAAATGATAATATATATATTCACTGTGATGTTGTAAAGGGGTCTTTAATAAATCAATATAATTCAAAGTCATTTACTCTTTCACTAATAAAAATCCTCCAGGTAGTATAATTTCAAAAGAATTTAATAATTGGATATATTTTCCTGTTAAAACGGATCCTGTTGAAAGAATAAAAATGAGGATTACTAATCAAAAAGGTGAATTAATTGATTTTAATAAAGGAGCTGCAGAATTTAATTTTATACCTATTTTTTCTTCTTAAATAAATGAATAAGCATAGATTATATAGAAAAAGTAAACAAATACAAGGATTTTTAAAGGTGAAAACTGAACCTATTATTGAAGCACAGAATAAATTAAATGAAATATTTTCAATGAAAAAGAAAGGAGGCGGTTTAAAAATTCTTAATAAATAAATGATTTATGAATTGAGTGATACTCATTATTATTATAATGATCAAATTAAAAGTTATGAATTAAGAGAAATTCATCCAAAAGAATTCATGATGAATTATTTTTTATTTATAATGAATTTTATTTCATGTATAATGAATTCATGATTTGAGTGATACTCATTATTATAATGATCAAATTAAAAGTTATGAATTAAGAGAAATTCACCCAAAAGAAGTTCAGATGAGAATGCCACCTATGTTTTTCATATTAATGATACTAAAGCAAAAAATTTATATTCTAGAGGATATCTTGAACAAAAATTAAAAATTACAAAAAATGATAAATCATCCATTGGAAACGAAAATGTGAGTCTGGTAAATGGCGGAGGTTGTATCAAAACTTTAAAAGTACATATAGGAGATACCGAAATTGAATCAAATACACAGTCCAATTTTTCAATCATGAATCATGCTTTAAGATTAACTCATTATACTCCTGATTATACAACATCACAAGCTCAAGATGAAATTTTTTATCTAAATACATCTGTTTCAACTGACCGAAAAGAGTTAAAATATGATGGTACTTTAGAAGATACTATTAAAATAACTGAATTTTTTAATAATTTGAAAATGAATAAAGATTATAACGAAGGATACACAAAGAGATGGGAAATAACGAAAGATGTCTTTAAAATATGGACACCGCTAAATCATATAATCGATTTTTTTAGAGAATATGAAAAGTTTATTTCTGGTTTTGAAGTGAAAATAGAAATTCAAAGAAATGAAAATAAGAATATGATATATACTGATGTCGAAAATGTTAATTATAAGGTAGTAGTTGAAGGTTTAACCTTGTATTTACCTTATATAGAATTTAAAAATTCTGCAGAAAGCGTGTTTATGGAATCATTTTTATCTGATAAAGATTAGAGGTAAATTGGGATCGATATAGATTTAAGATGGTACGTCCCTATAAAAGCGATAGTGGATCTGTCACAGCAACTACAGCCTCCGATAAAGTTTTAGGTGTCTATGTTATTCCTCAGTACGTTGAAAGGGATGGTAATTATGAAAAAAATAATATTATATTTGATAATATAGATATGACTGAATGCTGGTTGATGATAAATAATAAACTAATTCCTCTTATGCGTTACAAAACGGATTTTACCAATAAAGATTATAACAGAGTATATGAAGCTCTTTTACATGCAGGATTAAATGATATTAATACAGAAACAGGATGTTTGATAAATAAGAAGAATTTTGGAGATATGTATACTATTTTTTATTTTGACTTATCAAATCATGAAAACTATACCGATTTAAATAATTTAGATATTGAATTTAATTGGGAGAGATTAATGAATACTCAATTTTTAAAGAAAGAAAGAGATGTTTTATAAATTTAAAAAATAAAACTATAACAATGGTTTAGAGTTTAAAATCATAAAATTAATGTGATAATAAATGAGTGCTTATTATCCACCTTATGATGATCAAATGAAAGAAGGGCCTATTGGACCTCCTGGTATAGGTTTTAAATTAATGGATGATGGAAATTATGATATGGAAAATAGAATTTTAAAAAATTGTTAAAATCCTATAGATGATTTAGATTTAACCACTAAAAGTTTCGTTTTGAATAAAATAGAGAACAATCATTTTGAATTGAGAGATCTTATAGAAACTAAATATGAAAACGATTTTTATCCTTTACTGAAGAAACAGGTAAGAGAATAAAAGAATTAGATGAAACAACTTTACATTATTTAGAAGGAAATGCTTTTGATGCAAAAGCAAAAAGAATAGGAAATGTTGCAGATCCTATAGAACTTAAAAATGCTGTGAATGAAAGATGTTTAGAAAAAAATTCATTAATATTAAAGAATGATAAATTTGATGCAAAATATAAAATAATTACGAATGTTTCAGAACCTGAAAATGATAAAGAAGCTGTCAATAAAATATATTTAGACAATAGAGATATATGGGTTACCATAGAAGAAAATTTTCAAACTTTTAACCATTTTGGATTTCAAAAAGCAAATTTCAACATGATGAGTTCTAAATTACTGGATCAAGAGATGCGATTAACTACAGATAGGTATATGAAAATTTCCATATATTTAGTTATATATGAAAGAAAATATATATATGATAAAAGTCAAAATCTACATATATCACTAGAAATCAATGGTAAGGAAATTTTAGAAGCTCATACAGATACAGTAACCTGTATTGCTTATGGAAAACGTGATGATATCATCACATTATGGATAAAAACCCATGGTAAATTAAGCACTTTAAAACCTTATATGCATATTGAAAATATCTCTTTCTAAAACACGTTCACCATTAAACGGATATCGATTGGAATGCATTTTTCAGAAATAATTTATCTGAAGATGTAATTTTAGAAATCTTAGAGATCATGTAAATATGGATTTAATTTTTCAATATTCATCACTGTCTGATTCTTTTATTGAAGAATTTGCTCAACCTGATGATTGGCCTAAAATTTCTAGATATCAAAACTTATCAGAAGATTTTATAGAAAAATGTAAAGATAAAGTAGATTGGGAAAACATTTCTCATTATCAAACTTTAAGTAACGAATTTATCATAAAATTTTCTGATTATTTAGATTTATATAAAGTATCAATGTTTCAAAATCTTACAGAAGATACCATGAGAGTATTAAAAGATGATTTAAATTGGATGTCTATAGCTAGATATCAAAAATTTAGTGAAAAATTTATAGAAGAATTTATGGATAAATTAGATTTTTGTTATTTGATTAAATACAAATTTGATCTATTACCTGATCACTTTTTTAATGCTTATTGGAAAAAAATACAAGCTATACAGATGAGTGAATTAAATAAAAAGTTTGGTCATTATGAAGAAGAATCTTAAAGAGAAAAAATTATTGAAGAGATTTGTGAAGTTAAAAAAATCTTGAACGAATGTGTTTTTCTTTTGAGAAAAGATGAAAAATAAATATTTTATAAAAATGTATTTTATTTAGAATTAATGTTTCTATTACTATTTCTGATAATGAACAAAAAAATATTATAGCTGAAAAAGTATTTAGAGAGTTTGATAAAGAATACAGAGAAAAAGAGATGGAAGAAAGAGGCTTTACAGATTATGAAGAATGGATGGATTTATATTTATAAAAATGTTTACTAATAAATGGATGAGTGTTTAGGTGATATTCGAGCTTTAAATTTTACAAATTCTGTATAAATTTACTATTTGACTTATCTTTGTAAAGAATTGTATTATAAATATGATCATACTAAAAAACTATTATCGGAAAGTTTTCAAAGGATGACTATATTAATTGAAAAGGAAGAAAATGAAGATATTAAATTGAATGGATTGGGAGTTTTATATGTTATTTCAAAGAACTTATTCTATTATGTTTAAATTCCTCAGGTGGATATATATTTATAAATATGTTAACTAATAAATGGAAGAGTTCAATAGACTTAGAGGTTATCCCAAAACGATTAAATTAAAAGATTTATATCCTGGGAAATATGACCTGATATCATTGAGAAAAATTAATACTAAATATGGAGATTCAGTAATCGTAAAGTTAGATGTGGAAGTTGAAGAAAAATGGTATTACCTTGCGAATAAACATGGTAAACTTTCTGATGAATCAATAAATAAAATCAATAAAGGAAGATATATATTTAAGTATACGGGTATGATTGATGATAAATACGAATATGAATTAGAGAAAGCTTAATCATTTTTAAAATTATGCAGATTTTCTTAAGATCTTTCTTTAATTGTCAGGTGGGGATACATTTCCCTACCTGAATATTTATTATAAAATTTAATATATTAGAGGCTCAGGTCCTTAATTTATCATCTTTTTTAATTTTATAAAAAACATTTAGATTTAGTTAAAAATTTTTGAGTTTTTCTATTAAATAAAATAGGGGGGGGGGTCTCAACCTCACCCTTTAAAATCATGGCATTTTTAATATATTAGAAGGCTTTCCATTTATTTGGAGGCCCTCTTTTTTCACGCATTTATCTTAATATCATCTCTAATATATTTGATATTATTTTCTTTCATATATTCAAAGATTTTGATAGATATGGTCTCAATAATGTCTTATATGACTTAAATATAAGTTCAAATGCATTATATTTTAGAGTCCTAAAAACTCTCTTGATTTTTGATTTTTTTAAAAATACGCTTTTTTGAATGATTTTATGCATTTTTGAATGATTTTATGCATTTTTGGTCTTAAGAGGTTGTCCTGATTTTTTAAAAATGGAGGGAAAGTAGTAGTGTATGGGGTGGACTCTGGAACAAAATGACTATGTCATTTTGTCCCAGAGTCCACCCCATACACTACTAACATTCTACACCGAACTTCTCAACACTAGTTATAATAATGAAGATATGTATGCTATGTTAAAAACAAATCGTATCAGGGCTTTACATAAACGTATCGGTATCAATCTCAATCACATTAGATACCCTTTTTTGGTTATGATACCAAAACTTCACAAAACACCCGTAAAGTTTCGCCCGGTAGCATATAAAGCCTATACTACAACAGCCAATTCGAAACTTATTTCACTTTTAAAACCCATTATGACTCCAATGATGAAAAATGGATCTGTCATGATAAAAATAAAGGAGATGTGCTAAAGAATTTGCAAATACACCCCACAAACCTGATTTATAGGAGTTTTGATTTTCAAGATCTAATTAATACCATTAATCTTAAAGATCTATACGATATTATAATAAAAATGCATAATCAATATCAAATGCACAAATCGATGCCATTACACAAATACAAAGCTATATTGGGTATTGTGTTGTATGAAAATATAGTATTCAATGGTATGAATTTCTATAAGCAAGTGAAAGGAGTACCTATGGGAAGAGGTTGCTCCTCGTTGTTAGCTGATCTATACCTCCATCACTATGAAGTTGGTACTCATATATTAAATGAGTTACCATATTTTAGATTTGTTAACGACGTATTTCTGGCACATCAGAAAAACACCATCAACTTCAACTTCGATTTTTACCCGTCAAATTCAGATTCCATCGAAACACCTGCAACAACGTCTGAAGAAATAAATTAACTTGATATCAGTATTCATTTTGCAGAAGGAAAAGCCTTGTATACGAAGATTTATGATAAACAACGCCAATTCAAGATTAACATTAATTACATTATCAATTGGAAGTCTAATTTGAGTCATACGGTTTTTCGAAATATTGTAGTGAATCACTACATACGTAATGCTCGTATGCATACGTATAATAAGGATCGTATAATTAATGATGCAATTTTTATAGGGGAGGCTATCAAACAGAACTATCCCCTTGAATTCCGTCGGCATTATTAAAATACCTTTCACAATAACTCTGACAATGTTTTTAAAGAGATTTTGGCAACATATCTGATTCGAGTTATAAATGGACCCTTTACACTTCACTCACTTTTCTCTTCATACTGCAGGAACTGGGTTGTTCAGTTGTTATACTTGTATGATGGCGGTTTGATTTTGTGTTTTAATGGTTACATCCAGTCTTAAGAATAACGGGATTTATGTCTTTCGGTTCCTTGTTTTTGTTGCGTGTACGTCTTTTGCTTTGACGTTTTTCTGGAAAAGGCCACAGGTAATTTTCGGCTGCGGGAGGGTTTCCTGTGGAGTAAAAGTCCACTGTAACCGGGAACTAAGGGTCACAATCCCCCTTGGCCTTTTCGACTTTCCCTGTTGGCTTTTTCCCCTCCTTTATGATATTTTAATTGTAGATTTTTTTCTTTTCTATAATACTCGACATTAATGAGCAGCATTGGACTTTTATGTCTTGTTTCTTTTCATGTACAATTTGTATTGTACGTTTGCATGACATAAACATATGTATATACATATTATATATATATATATACACACATATATATATACATACATATATATATATATATATATATATATATATATATATATATATATATATATATATATATATATATATATATATATATATATATATATATATATATATATATATATATATATATATATTTATATATATTTATATATATATATATATATATATATATATATATATATATATATATATATATATACATGAGTGTGTGTGGTTTTATTTTCTCATTTCATGTTATTAAAAACAATATTAACTGGAGTGTGACTCAATTCAACATTCTCATACCAACATTCATTTTTAAACATTTTCTTTTTCAAGAAAAATTTGAAAATTTTGTATTTTTCTTTCAAATGTTCGTAATTATAGCATTATTTTCTTCTTTTTGAAGAGCTTGATAAAGAAACGTTCGATTGATACCAAGTTTGACAGTGTACCCCCCTCGGGGGAATAACTTGTACTCCTTGGAGGAAGCTTAGAGATGCCATGAACACAAATATTGTATCGCAGCTATTTGTCACTACAATGGTTGAAACTGTTAAATTTCGTGATCACTGAGTTATAAATAACCCATTCCATGCATAATTATGTCAAATTTTGTGATGTGCTGCCATATTAAGTAAATATAGAATTTTCAATAAATTTTGAAGTTTTCGCTTGAATTTCAAGCAATTCTATCTAGATCTAGATTTCTGTTAAGAAAGCCAGATAAAATATTTTTCAATTATTTGTGGAAGGTATCGTGTACACAGACAGCAGACAGATGACATACAGGCAGGCTGACATCACTCTAAAAATATTAAAAACGTGTGTATGAGGTTCAAAAACCTATATTGTCATCAACATCTCAAAATCTTAAATTTTTGTGAAAACAATACTTTAAATAAATAAAATATATATTAATTAAATAAAAACATAAACAACATTTGTACTCGATTCTCAGTATATTTCACATAATTGTGAATATATTTTCCGCTTATACATACTGTTTGAATTGACCAAATTTTTTTAACAATTACGTCTTGTATAATAGCCGTTTTACAAACTTATTATTAATGAAATGAAGGTATATAGTGCAGCGTTTTCGTGAAAAATTGCATTTGTACACGATCCTCTGTATATTTCATTTTATTGTGAAAATATTTTTCACAATAGTGTTTTTATCGGTTAAAATTTATGTTTTTTGTGTTTTATACTGAAACTGTTTTTCAAACCCGTTACTAATGATATGTCAAATTTTAATAATGGTATTCAAATAATGATTTGGGTACGTATAAATGCAACCGTTTCAAAAACGTAAATTCGAATTTTATGCATTTGCATGTAAATTTGCATCTTTGGAATTTAAATTAAAAATTGCTATTTGTTTCATCCCTTAGTTTAAATATTGTAATCTTAATAACTTTAATTTAAATAAGTTCAAAAAATAATAAACATTTAAGAAAATCTAGGTGGTTTAATAATAAAATTTACAAAAATTTTTGACTCTGCCAAATACATAACGAATTTTGTTTTTTCTAGAGAAGAGCACATAAATATTTTTGTTAAAGAAATAAAATTCAAAATTTTCTTCTGTTGGACAACCCTGAAATTGTTTTCATAAAATCTGTGAATTTTAGGGTAATTCCTCATTTGTTAAAAATGTCTCATCTGGAAAGCAAAATACTTCTTCAGAATAAGTCAAGGAGTATTTTTACTCTTCTGGAAAATTTCTAGGATGATCTTTGATCCCAAGTATTCCTAATTATATTCATCTGGTTAATATTATATCACCGCTTCAAATAGGGCAGGCATGCCCTATGTGAAGTGAGAATATGATTTGGGCTATTGCCGTGCATTTATCATTCTTACAACCAGCGCTCCGACATTCTCCAGGCATATCACACTATTTGTGCTTATGGCGTGATAGAATAATTTGAGGAACATGATACTAGTCAACGAAATTATCAAATTAAAAGTTTCACGATGTGCATGTTAACAAATTTGCGGGCGAAATAATATATAATAATTGAATTACATTTAAAATGAACTATGAAATCTTGATTTTATTCCCGGATTTAAATTTATCTATGGAACGTATTTAAGTAATTCATATAAGGAAAAATGCAATTCACGGGATATTCTGTTGTAACATGTATATAAATATCAAGTAAAACAAGACATTATATATACTACCCACCAGAATTTATCTTTTCACTTGTTAAAATTTTAATTAGTGATTCACATAGAAAAATTTCGTATCCAAACCCACTACAATTTGTTGATTTTCTAAATAAAATTTGGTGTTAACTTTTAAAATCAATCTTTAGAATCCTCAGACAATAAACACTTTGTTTGTGAAAATGAAACTATTCAGGCAAAAAAAAATCCCATCCTGAAGAGAGACAGAATTTTTACTCTTTCGAAAAATTTCGCATCTTAACCGTTTACCCGTACTTATACAGCTTTCAATTGATAGACTAGCAAACTTGTTTACTTTAAGTTGCTTTTCCAATGCAATATTACATAACGTGTAGACATTTTAAGAAATACCAATGATCATTTTCGATCTGGAATTGGGAAAATAACGGAAACTGAAATGATTAGTGAATCCCCTATTTCTCTGGAATTTGGTACTAAATTCCTATTAGGCATCATCTAAGTATTATCTAAAGCCAATCCTGAGAAATAGATGTTAGAATCAATTTTTTCACTGCAAGTGTAAATATTCGGAAATGGAATTCTATAATTCCTTAAGAAACCACTCAATCAATCCCGAATTTGATACTGAATCTACTGTATTTTCCCGAAAATAAGACCTGATCGGAAAATAAGCCATAGCAAGATTTTTCAGGATACTCCTAATATAAACCCTACCTAATGAGCCCCAGTTACGTTCGTCAGCCAGATGGGCGTCAGACGTGCGAACTTGACAAAGAACGGACGTGGTTGTGACTAATTAGAACCTTCATAATTCAATACTTCGTGTGTTGTAACGAACGCATTAGTGTAAAATAAAGAAACGTTTTTTAAACTTTGTGTCTGCATTTTTTCATCGCTTTTGTGTGGTCCATCGATCTTAACAGTTTTTGTTGTCACACCTGGCTCGTAAGTATTCAATTAACACTTGATGTATTATAGATATTAAGGGAATAATATTTTGCCCCCCTAAACAATATAAGTGCAAAAGGAAAGAGCTATTTCGTTGAGTACAGAAAGAAATCGTGGATGATTCCCGGAGCCAGAATTTTACAGCTTTGTCCAAAGAGAAGTTGGTTCTCCATAATGGTCCGAAAATGGCGATTAGAGTATAATAACATCAGTCAACAGGTACACGAGGCAAATGCTAAGAAGCACAATTATGGATCCGGTTGCCAACCATTCTTTCCTGAATTGGAAGACATCATCTGTGAATGGATAGCTGACAGAAGAGCAAAGGTTTCGGTTGTTCGCAGGGTTGATATTCAAGCATTTGCCCTTGCGATGGCACCACAGTCAGATCTATCCTCAGAATAATTCTAAGCATCATAACACTGGATGGATGGCTTCCTTCAGCGGTAAGAACTGCCTCTACGAAGATCGACAACACTGTTAAAGCTGGGAGATACTGAGGTTATTAAACGTACACTTGCATTCAAGTCTTTTGTTGATGGCATTTACTTTTCTAAATACCAACTCCCCAATATGAATGCTATGGGATGAAACTGCAGTGTTTATTGGTGAATGATCTCAAACGATAATTGATCAGATAGGTGCCTCGTCAATCTACATATCCTCCACTGGTTACGAAAGTGCGTGTTACCTTATTTTGGCAATTCGTTTGGATGGAAAAGGCTCTGTCTGTAATTATCCCACATGGCAAGAAATATAAGATTGGACATGTTTCAGGCATTTATGCTCTTGAAACCGAAAAAGCTTGATGCACATAAGCAGGTGTAAGGAAATAAGTCGATTTAATGCTACCACTTGCTTTACAAGGTGGATAAAGAGGTTTGCTAATCTGGATTCCAGCCAGCCCTCACTGCACTAAAGACATGAAACTCTTCTTTGAAGAAATAATAGATTAAATAATGATTCCAGCAAGAATAATTGTCTATCCCCACACTCTTGATATTTTAATACACAACCCATTCAAGGACCATTTGCGCATGGAAATCAATGGTTACATTGAAAATTGAATGGAGAGAAATCAGTGCGGAAACTTTGTGAAGCCTAGCCTGCAAGAGGTCGTTACTTGAGTGAAGAATTGATGGGATAAAATCACTAACAGCTGTGTTGCCAAGGTACTACGAGAAGACTAAATGAACAAGAAGTGCTCATTTAAGGAGAGCTTTATTGCTAGACATAACAGATTAGGGCTGGTGGTTCTACAGGAAATGGAGTCGCAAGAAATTCGGACCGGAATTTCGGGTTTTGAGCTTTATGTCGATGTTCCAGAAGAAGAGAACATGACTGTATTTGAAAACGTGCAAATTTTTATATATAAATATATGAATAAATGTAGATTCTTGCTCATGAATATATAAATGAATGTAGATTCTTGTACATGAATATATGAATAAATATAGATTCTTGTACATGAATATCTGATTGTTGTAAATGAGTAAATATAAATAGTTTTGCACGAAAAATAAAACATATCCTGAAAATAATCCCTACTGCGTCTATTGGAGCAAAAATTAATATGAGATACTGTGTTATTTTCGGGGAAATACGGCATGCTACCATATAAGCTCTTTCTGTACTCTATCCTGAAAAATATATGTTGCAAGGAAAATGTAAATGCTTTAATAGAAAGTGACATCTAGAGAATCAGAAGGGGAATTCCTTGCTGAGTCATTCTATACTCACTACAACTTAATACTGAATCTGTATCAGTCATTATCTAAGATATGTCAATTCAAAATAAAATATATATAAGTCAAGATATTTTTTTGAAGCGGAAATGGAAAATTTTAGCGAGTTTTTTCCTCTAGATTTTAATGCTGAATCCACATCAGTTATCACTGAAGCTCTACGTACAGCCGATCTTGAAAACTATATGTTTAAAAAAATAGGGAAGTTCTTGAACCGGAAAAGGAATATGACCCAAAACTGGAAATCCTTAGTGAATCCTTAGATCATTTTATTTCACATTCCATAATCAATCCATATCAGTTATCATCCTAGCTCTGTCTATAGTAGATCCAGAGAAATATATGATTAAATAATAATGTAGTAAAACAATATGATATATCTGGTTGCCATCAATAATTAAATTCCAAAACATGGTTAATTTTATCCTAGTATACCAATTTAAGAGCAAACGTCACAACATAGTAACTGCTGTAATTTTTATAAATATGAATATGAAAACAAAGTAATACAGGAATAAAATGAAAATATATATCATAATTAGTGTAGAGATTAATTAATGATTAAACAATTTGACCAAGAATATAAAATGATGAATAGGCGCAATCAATCTTATTAATTTAATTTCTTCCCATAGAAGTTTCAGTGTAGTCGGTTGTAAGTTTCAGTTTCAGATAATTTTGCACTTTTTAATACAATAGTTGTAGAAAGCGCAGAAAAAGTAGAAGTAACAATAATGCGGACAATGCAATGATCAAGGCCTGAAATATTCTGCTCATTAATTAACTTTCATATCACATAACTTAATTGGAACTACGCTATGTTTTGAAAAATATAGTAATTGTTGTTTGAAAAGTGGGTCAAACATTCTAAGGACGTTTCACCCACTTTCAAAGCGTCATTTCAACTGATGCATATCACTTTCGAAATACGTTTTTGAGTACGACTTTTACAAAGAAGAGCAGATAGAAACTCATAAACCATGTCAACAACGTCAACCCATGAAGATAAACCACCACGTCAGCCATCAGTATTGTTATGACGTTTAAATGCTAGAAATGTTTTTACATAAAAAATCTAAATCACAAGTGATCTAATAAAAGACAATGGGTAAATATTTAAATATCTTCTTATGAAATGTATTGTTACTACATATCCTCGAGAATCGTGCGTCAGGATACAAGAATGAGTCCAAACTTCTGGATAATTAACACTTTTATTTACAAGTGCAGCATAAACAGGAACAATATGCAGTCAAACGGCATTTAAGTGCTTCACTAATTTCACAAAATAACTAATATTATTCTTAAAACATTGAGAAAAGTCCTTTAAAAACAGATGCTACTGTTTTCAAAACGTTGACAAAAATTATAATTTAATGTAACTCGTATCACGTCAACTGTTCTCCAACGGAGTAATGATTCCTTTTATAGACTCTATAAAGAAATTTGTGGAAATCTCTCGTATCACTTAGAATAATCGTTATTTCGTGGTGCTGCTCGAAAATTCTAGAAGTCAGTATACGTCACCAAATTGTCGATAAATTGCCAAATTTGGCAACACTTTAAACTTTGGAATTTTGGAAATCCTACGTTCAGGTCATGGGGAAACTTGTAAGGGTGTTTTTTATGTCTGGTTCTCAAAAGGAAAGACTCTGGTGAGGAAATACAACACGCTTGCAACAGTATTATATATTACTTTCCATATATGCATAATGTATACGGATAGTATTGTGACGGGGTCGAAAATTCGAATTCGAGTTTTCGACGGGAGAGCACGTTTCAAGCAACCCTGATCACGAATCAAACATTTTTGAGGTGATGTTTGTGTGTGTGTGTGTATGTGAAAGTGTGTGTGTGTGTGTGTGTATGTGTGCGTGTGTGTGTGCGTGTGTGCGTGTGTGTGAAAGTATATGTGTGTGTGTGTGAAAGTATATGTGTGTGTGTGTGTGAAAGTATATATGTGTGTGTGTGTGTGTGTATGTGTGTGTCAGTGAGCCTTTGGAGACGATATCTCACGAACGACTGGAGCGATTTGAATGAAATTTGGTACAAAAATCACAATTCATGAATACTGGAAGTCTATTGTTTTTAAACGCAATCGAATGTACAGAACCCCCTAAAGTTTAGAGTGAAATTTTGAAAAAATCATCAAAAACTCAAAACCATTAATATAATTGAGCAAATAGACTTATGTATGATCTCTTATGTAATTTTTTCCTTAGAAAACGATTAACATAAACTTTAGAACGCTAGCAAGAACCGTTCTCGAGATATAGCACATTTTTCGAATAAATTTATCAAAAAATCCCATGAATGAAAAAAATATATTAACTGTTGAGAAATATGTTCACTTTTTATATGTAATATCATGCGATAAATTTTTTGACATCATTTTCGTGGATCTAGCCCGTTCCATTCATGAGAAAAGGTACTTTGAGTAATACTTTTGTATTTTAACGCTAATAGTCATTTATCTGCTATAAGAATAACTTATTTCTCCTTCCATAACGCTTAGCGAGATTTTGGCGACATATTTGGCGGAATGTTGCCAACTTGGTGACCTTTTAAAATGTTATCAAATTAACGAAAATCTCGCCAAATAGATAATAATGACGCTAAATCAATGAAAATGAAGACTACTCTCGCAAATTCAATATCTTGAAAATAATATAAGTATCTACTATAAGAATAAGCAATTTTTTTGCTGTAAAAGTAGTAAATTCATTGCATTGTATAAGGAAAGTCATGTGCTGCCACATCAGATTTTTTTTTCATTCTTGTATCCCTAATAAAACAGTTCTGCCAAAAAATACGACGGTTGTATTGCAGTGAATCAGTCATTTATCCATTTTGTAAGTACGCCTAGCTTAATCACTTTTGTCTAGAGCTCTGTTATCATGAAATAGGAAATTGGGGGAAAATGATTCTGAGAGAAGAAATGCTATTATATGAATTACGGATATGGATTCCGAAATTGATATGTCAAAAGTATGTCCCGTGATAGAGTGCAATACAGGCAGTTTTCTCGACATGGGGAAATGGCCCTAAAAATGACTTCCTTATGATTGTTAACTATCTTTTGTTCGTGATTTGTAGCAGTATAATAAATAATTTGGCACTATATGACAAAAAAAAATATTATAAATGTGATTCCCTCATATATTGATAATCTCTGGATCTATTATTTCTACAATATTTGAATTTTTTACTTTCTTGAAATGATTTGAATGAAAACGCGGCATTCGTATTGTTGTAAAAGTTATTCCCTCACTGGCGTCTATCAGCTCATTCGAGGACCTGACGAAGGAAACACACGTGCATACATTCTTTCCTATGACGCACATTTAGGTTTCTCAGAATCTGAAGTCCGGAGAGAGTTTGCCAGATTTGGCGATTTTCTTCCAATTTGACGACATTTAGCGACTTTTCGAATATTCGAGAAAGACCGCGAAATAACCAATATTCTAAGATGTGAGAGATTTCCAGAAGTTTCCCTTGAGAGTGTATAAAAGGAATCATCACGCGGTTTGAAAGAAGTTGACGGGATACGAGTTACATTGAACTATGATTTGTGTCAATATTTTGAGAATAAAAGCGGATGTTTTATGAAATGACTTTCGTCATTGTTTTGAGAATAGTATAAATTATTTTGTGAAATTCGTAAAACATTTAAGTCTTGTTTTACTGTATATTGTTTCTGTTTACGCTTTGTTTGTTAATAAACGTGTTGGTTTTCCAGAAATTCGGAGTCATTATTATATCCTGAGCGCGAAACTCACGACTCCAGAGGATATGTTGTAACAGTATATTCGGTCGTTTCACATTGTCATATTATCATTCTGCAACTAACTTCAACTGAACTTTGCGAAATATCCTTTTTCAAACATGGAGGTTCTGTTTCCTTTACAACTATGTCAAATGACTCAAATCACTGGCCTTAAAATTTTACATAGGCTTAGGTTTGACTAATTTTATCGTGCATCTCAATTTCGTCGTACTCAATGTTGCGGCATACACATATTTTATTTTACTGTCATTGTTGTAGTTGTCTGTTAGTTGTCTATTGCTGCAGTTGTAGCGTCGTACCAAGGTTTAGAAAATTTGTCTGTGGGTTCTGCTGATTGCGTTAATAGTTTATTATTTTCTAGACAATGTAGGTTGCCTGAGACTTAAAACAAGGTAGTTATATAAAATAACAAAATAAATAAATTATATCATATAAATGATAGTGAGAATTGGATTTAATCCGTGTACAACGGTCGTGACATATACCTCATACCAAGCCAAAAATGCGAGATCCATCACTTACAGATACTTTAAGTTCTACGTTCAAATACTCCGACGAACCAGCGAATCCTCATCCAATTTCAGTCACATTTCAGCACTCGGCTTCCAAAGATTCTTATGTAATTTTTCCTTAGGAAACGATTGACATAAAATTTAGAACGTTAGCATGAACCGTTCTCGAGATATTACTCATTTTTTTAAATAAATTTATCAAAAATCTCATAAATAAAAAAAATATTAAATGTTGAAAAACATGTTTACTTTTCACATGTAATATCATGTCATAAATTTGGTGACATCATTCTCATTGATCTAACTCATTCCATTCATGAGAAAAAAATATACTTTGAGTAATACTTTTGCATTTTAACGCCAATAGTCATTTATGTAGTATAAGAATAACTTATTTCCATGTCCATAACGCTTGGAGAGATTTTGACGATGAATTTGGCGGTATGTCGACAACTTGGCGACTTTTTTAAATGTTGCAAAATTAACGAAAACCTCGCTAAATGGGTAAAAATGACACAAATGAAATCAATGAAAATGACGATTAATTGATGAAAATTCAATATCTTGGAAAGAATATAAGTATCTACTATGAGAATAATCTATTTTTTTTACTTTAAAAGTAGTAAATTCATAGCATTACATAAGGAAAGTCATGTGCTGCCCACATCAGAGTTTTTTGTAATCGATTTATATATTATATGTGTTATTAGCGATTTTATGTGCACATGTACTTTTTACCGCCCAAATAATGATCCTACGCAATAGTTAAAATAACTCCGATACAAAAGTAACTATTTTTCACTAATTTGAACATGCTGATAACAAATATGAAAAAAAACATAACGGATTATTTCTAGTTCACAAGATACAGGGAGGGGGAAATTCTAGTTTTAATGCGATACAGGGGTACACAGCTTAAAACTAGAGTTAATCTAGTGTTGAAACGGCCAGTTTTATATTCAGTAGACCAAAACTACATAAAGATAACTTGACTTCATATTCCACTCAAAAACATGTTGTCCAGTGTAATATTTGAAAGACTTGGATCTTTCATCTATTGTTTTTATTTGAACAGTAGACTTATGAAGTCTTACCAAGATGATGTACAAATGCTACATGTCTTAAATTAGGAAAGAAATATATCGAAATGAGTAATGTTACAGAACCTGAAATTATGATACATCGTGTAACCTTATGATGCAATAATTTAAAAAATATATTTAATTGTTAATCTGATCTTCATGTCCACACTGAATGCAACTAATAATGTACTCAAACGTGTCGAATCCGTTGATTCATATTAAATATTCGCTCAAATGGGGTATTTTATAACCAATTACTTGATATGATAGCTGCATATGCATAACTGTTGGTAAAAGGATCGAGCGTAAAATCCACAATGCCATATTCCATTAATTTAATGCAATATGGGATGAATTACAAATTAACTACGGTCGAAATACAATTACATAGAAGGACAGGATAATTCAACTGCAAGATGTTCTATTAAATGGAATATCAGTAATCCGCATTTCAACTGTTCTAATAAGATTTTAGTGCATCATGGGTCAACTGTTTACGGTTTGTGTCTTAATGTCTTAGAATTTCGAACACCAAGTTAAATGCATACCATGTTCAATACGTTAGAAATTTTTTAATCAGGATTAAAATGAATCGCATGAAATATGTGATACATATTGTAGATCGGGTTGATTTTAGTATCTATTTGTAGCTTTTGGGCTATGGTTAAGTAAAATTAATAAAACAAATATGAGAATTCAGTTGAAAGTGAACTTTAAACTACTAGGAACTTGAAATCACACTTCTAGTGCAGAAACTAATGCTATCGAAACTATTAAACTATTTAGAACTTGACCCATCATAGCAACCCTGGAAGAAATACAATTAGCTATATGCTAAAATAACAATTCCTACATGTTATCAGTTATTGGTTCCTCAATGCTAATAAGTGAAATGTTACATAGTAAGATATCCAATAATCCAGGATACTGCACTGGAAGCATGATTATAAGATTTGGGAATGCCATATCTAATGGAGTTCATTGATTACAACGAGCTATACGATATGTATATTTATCATATAAGTTTTGCAGTGTATAGACACATTAAATATTACTACTTAAAAAGTATGGATCTGAAATTAGACGATTAATTGTTAGTTCATAAGTAAGTGCTTTCTGCATTGATGTCTATTTTATCCAACATTTGGAATTCATCGAGTAAATATATTTTCTGTAGGAATAGATTGAAGTACTTAAATTGATGACAAATTGTTGATGACTTTGTTAAATAAACGGCGAATTTAAAATACTGCGTTTGTTATAGTATAAACATTTTTTAAAACAACTTACAAATAAATGCTGATAATATTTATTAAATTACTGTATATTGAACTGTACATCGATTATACTGTATATAGAACCCGGGCCTACCGAGTACAACTCTAGTATATATATATAGTGCAACTCTCTCTCTCTCTGTATATATATATATATATATATATATATATATATATATATATATATATATATATATATATATATATATATATATATATATATATATATATATATATATATATATATATTGATGGTAAAAACGAACATTTAACAGTGATTGCTAAAAAGCTGGCTTGGCATATCTACGGCTTTTGAAAAATTGAATGATCTTAATTAACCCCTACTTTAAATTCCTGGCAACACCTGTTACATTCTCTGGTTTTTATAACTTTTGAATATCTTGTTTAGTATCTGTTTCAGATAATTCAGATTCTTACTAGTAAGGTTTTATATTTTAAAACTATCGCATTTAATTTAACGGATGTTATCTCGGAAAGAGTAAAATACTATATTTGTAACATTTTAAATTCATAATTATAAATAAATATGCTTATATTCAGACAAATTATGTACCATAAATAAATTTTTGGGAAGTGAAAATTTTCTAATATGGTCTCACGTAAGAAAATGCATATTCATATATAAATATGAAAGATTTTAAAATGCATTTATATATGTGCTGTTACGAATAAATAAAATAATTCTCTATTCTTTGTCTTTATTCAAATAATACATAGCTTGCAAATAACAGTCATACATATAATAATAATACATATCAATAATTTGCTTCTATTCCAAAGCCTTTGCTCTATTCAGGGGGACAGTATATTTACAGTCAGCCATTCCAAACACATATATGTAAGGTTGCCATAATTTGAACTTCATGACAGTCAGATTTGGCGATTTATCGCTAACTTGGCGAGTTTTGACCATTTTTAGACTGTGCTAGAATGTTCGCGAAATAACGAATATTCTTAGTGGTAATACCTTCTCTGGAAGTTTCTGCGAAGAGTCTACAAAATTATTCACCGCTCAGTTGGCGAACATTTGACCTGATATGAGCTTTATTGAATGATGCGTCAGTGTTTGGGAATAGTACCGGCTACTTTTATGAATTAGCTGAGCATTTAATTGCTATTTTATTGTATCTGAGAATTGCTTAGTTGTTTTGAAGACAGTTATCGAACTATTTGCTGTATATTGTATATGTTTTTACAGAGTTAGTTATCCAAAAATTTGGAATCATTTTTGTACCCTGAAAGTACACCCAAGATGCCAAAAAATAGATCGTAGTAATAAAAAATATGTAATTGGTTGTTGCTAGAAAATGATTTCAATGTATTTCACATGAAAAATCACTAACGCTTTATAATCTTAAATTATACATTATAACTTAAGGTATAATCGAATATATATGATTACTATTTCGGGACAGATTACAGAAAATGTAAACAAAACTATTGCATATTTAAAACAAGCTTTGAGTTAACTTCCAGAGTTAAATCTCACACCACCATTAACGTTCGTTTACATTATTAAATCAAGAAATTAGCGCGTCGCCTAGATCATTAATCTTTCTGCGGATTTAGTAAGAATAGGACAATTAAGATTTCACTTAAATATACGAGTTTCTAAACACACACACACATATATATACATATATATATATATATATATATATATATACACACATATGTAAATATATATATATATACACACACATATATATATATATATGTTTCCATTGTAGATGACTATTAATGCTTTCATATTATAAAATATAATTTTTTATAATATTAAAATATTTCTGATCATTT
The DNA here is from genome assembly GCA_951213105.1 of Amaurobius ferox. Taxonomy (NCBI): domain Eukaryota; kingdom Metazoa; phylum Arthropoda; class Arachnida; order Araneae; family Amaurobiidae; genus Amaurobius; species Amaurobius ferox. The sequence continues at coordinate 33,377,153 of OX578143.1, forward strand.
TTGTCTGTCTGTAGGTCCCATAGCAGAAAATATAAGGTACCTACAGCTACGAAATAATGTACAGTGATACTTCTGGTCAAATCCGAAGACACCTTGGTGCATTTTCTTTAATTTAATTTTGTTCTTTTTAGTTATTTTCTGTTGGACCACAATGTTGAAAGGTTTTCACTAAAATCTGTATCTTAGCTATAGAAAATATTACCCAGTTTCCATCTTGTCGTCATCGATAAGATCAAGTAACGCTTTTTTTCCTAACTAGTATCGAATGAAATCCATACCAGGAAAAGCTGAATTTATCTGAATTATTGAAAACAATACACTCTTTGTGTTTGAAGAAATAATACACTTTTTAATTTTTAAATTCCGATATAGGAAAATCCACTCATCCGCGGCCATTTTTTTTCTTGTTTAAAGTATTTACACAGCGTTTGCTAATTCATATAAGTGTTATTAGCATCAAAAATGGCACTAATTGAGTTACAAATATACATATCAAATAAATATTTTGCAACATATCAAATGCAATTTTTAATACTGTTCATTCCATTTTTGGAGAAATATGTACAATAAAATGAAGGACACATTCCTGTCTTATTTCAATGAAATCCAAAATTCTTTAAACTTTATATATGTTAAGTTTCAATAACAATAATAAGAAATGCAGTCAATTCGAAACTTTGCTGAAGTATTAGCAAGCCACAATAATTCCTCAAGCCATTCAATTATATATATATACCAGAATCATGTGTCGAAGTTATTAAGTTATGAAAAAAATATCGATTGTTGTATTCTCGCTGCAGGGAAACAGGACTTGCACACAATATCTTCAGTCTTGGAAAGACATGTTGTTATTCTTGTTTTAAAGAAGCATTTTAAAATTAACATACGCATAACTCGATCCTTGTATTTTGACTACTAATTTTAACAAAACATTATCGGTTTAGACGCATGTATACCCGATATTAAGCGTGTATTATTAGTATGTTTAACAAAACAAAAGTACATTAAAAAACTGTACATTTAAAATTACATATACTTATTGTGCTATATTCGCCATCGTTAATTTTATAGTACACACACACACACACACACACACACACACATATATATATATATATATTATTTATTATAAAATATATATATATAATATGTGTGTGTGCGTATGTGTTAATATAATATTAAATATACAGAGAATCCAAGCTGGATAAAGCTCATTGTGCGTACATGCATAAATAAGAGATAAGATCGATCATTTCATAAGATGAAAAAAGTCAGTGTACTGAAAACACACAAATTTTCTGATTTAATACATATTATGGACAAAAAGAAGCATTTTTCATGAAAAGAATACATATCTTCTAAATATTAATTCAAAATAATTGTATATATATATATATATATATATATATCAAATAAATATTTTGCAACATATCAAATGCAATTTTTAATACTGTTCATGCCATTTTTGGAGAAATATGTGCAATAAAATGAAGGACACATTCCTGTCTTATTTCAATGAAATCCAAAATTCTTTAAACTTTATATTTGTTAAGTTTCAATAACAATAATAAGAAATGCAGTCAATTCGAAACTTTGCTGAAGTATTAGCAAGCCACAATAATTCCTCAAGCCATTCAATTATATATATATACCAGAATCATGTGTCGAAGTTATTAAGTTATGAAAAAAATATCGATTGTTGTATTCTCGCTGCAGGGAAACAGGACTTGCACACAATATCTTCAGTCTTGGAAAGACATGTTGTTATTCTTGTTTTAAAGAAGCATTTTAAAATTAACATACGCATAACTCGATCCTTGTATTTTGACTACTAATTTTAACAAAACATTATCGGTTTAGACGCATGTATACCCGATATTAAGCGTGTATTATTAGTATGTTTAACAAAACAAAAGTACATTAAAAAACTGTACATTTAAAATTACATATACTTATTGTGCTATATTCGCCATCGTTAATTTTATAGTACACACACACACACACACACACACACATATATATATATATATATATTATTTATTATAAAATATATATATATAATATGTGTGTGTGCGTATGTGTTAATATAATATTAAATATACAGAGAATCCAAGCTGGATAAAGCACATTGTGCGTACATGCATAAATAAAAGATAAGATCGATAATTTCATACGATGAAAAAAGTCAGTGTACTGAAAACATACAAATTTTCTGATTTAATACATATTATTAACAAAAGGAAGCATTTTTCATGAAACGATTACATATCTCCAAAATATTAATTCAAAATAATTTTTCATAACTGTGAAACACATTTAAGTCGACTTTTGTAACTTCCAAGTTTTAAAACAAAATGACTTTTTAGGCAAGTTTGAATTAATTTCCTTATTAAAGATTTTTGAATAAACTCTCTTTCATTTATTGAAACCTCCCTAGAGTAGCTTTTACTTTGTTATTTCTAAAGCCTTAAAGTATCAGTTTTTATATTTTATTTCTATCAGCCTTGAAAAAATTGCTATACATAAATTGCTGTCAATTTTTCACTCTTTATAGTCGTGAGCTTTATATTTCTACCATTATTATTTAATATTCATATATTTATCATTAGTCAAGTTTCAACTCTTTTGAAAGAAAACAAAATGATTTTTTATCAAGTTGGGATTATAATATCAAACAAGAAAACAAAAATATATGTAGCTGATAAGAAAGACCTAAAATATATTTGGAAACTGTAACGAAAAAATTATATCGTGCGATTAAACTTTTTAAAGTTTTTATCGTCTTATTGAAACTTTTTACTTTGTTACTTTCCTTTCTTTTGAAAATGTTGATGAGAAAAATTTAAAACTTAAAATTTTCAATTAGATTTTGTTTCGAAATAATTTATTTTTCTTTTGACATTTAACGAATTAATATTTTTTTTCATGCAGAGACTTTTCTTACCAAGATGCTTAACGCATTAAAAATATTAATGTATTTGCTTCAGCTTCACAATTTGTGACACTTCTCTTGAATATTAAAATTAAAAAATACTAAATTATCCTTTCATTCTAAATTTTACATTTACTATGAGTTTAGGTATTTCTACTGTAAAATCCACAGTATGTCTCGACATTCAACATCTAAATGGAACTCGTATTTTTTAATATCTCTATGTCTACCAAATTAAAGCTTGAATGCGGCTTATAGTAGTACTAAATTTAATAAGAATTAGAGATAAAATTTATTTGAAATGAGTTTGTGAATACTATTTTTACATAAAAACAATCCTCGATAGAAAATGCATTTAATTTTTAAGAACGTCTTATTCACATAAGGTAAAATTGTATGTTTTACTTGAAGTCACCAATTTCAACGACTGTAAAATTAAATAACTTTAGGATGTTCCTTATTCAAAATTTTAATATTTTTGCATGCAGATTGTACAAAGCATTTATTTCAAGACACATATATCATCCTCAATGGACCACCATGGAACCTTGTAGGCTGAAGTAAAAAGCAGATTCAACAAGATTGTTTAAATACAGTTTTGGTGAAATAGTTTCATTTTTATTAAAGTTCATCAACATTTAATAGCCGTTATGTCATGAACGTAAAGAATTTGCCATATACCTGAATTTTACATATTCTGGTGACGTAACAGATCAGCTGTTACGTCACTCAACACATCAGCTGTTGACAAATTCTTGATATCTGTAACGAGCTTCAAGACGTTGACTGAATCTTAGATAATCTTATAGCCTCAAACTGTACGTTTTATGAATTTGATGACTTGCCATGAGATAGATTTACAAATTTTGGTGTAACAAGATCAAAACCAATGTTCCTTGTTATGCCCGTTGTCATGTTCGTTTTGTTCGGTGTTCGTGAATGCTGATGTTCGTTATCAAATTGGGAAAATGAGCTTCAAACCTATCCTATTGCATATGTTGTAGCTATGATCTAGAAGTTTAATTCCTTATTTTCAGCAACTGCCTGTACATGATCTAACTTAGTAAGTAATGACCTTCAGGTTAGTCCAAAAGTTATTACAAATTCCAAACCAATATACATTCGGATTTATAGTTAGTATCATTCATTGTTTTTAGTTACAAATTAGAATGTATAAAATTTTACATTTGTAATATGGACAGAGTATTTTTGAGTCATAAATATATCACAAATTCTTTAATTGAGATAAATCGCATGTGTCACCTTCCAGATATTTTTTATGGAACTTGAATATGTGGCGATTTAAATACATTTAACTTTTACACATTTTTTAACTTTATTTCTGAACTTTTAAACTATTTTACTTGCATAATAATTTGTTTTCACTGACTATAGTCAGACTAGAAGCTGACTATAGTCAGCAATAAGTCATTGCAACACAATTTTGATGGCTCTATGTAAAATTACCTGTAACTATAATGTAGTAATTTGATTATTGTAAATAGTATATAATGATAAATTTAACATTGAACAAATTTAGTATGAATACTAATAATTTTTTAATACATTTTAATTTGTCTAATTTTGTCTCGTCTATTGTGCAAGTAAAGTTAATTTTATGTCTATTAATCAATCTGATTTTCAAGAACACAGGGCAACATAGTAAATTAACTTGCCGGCTTAATGCGGCACAAAACCAATAGTCTTCTGATTTAAATGCGCCATAACAATATATAAAATGAGTACTTTTATTTTATTCTCCTGAAATAATATTCACTTCCAACATCCAGTGTCGGTGAATCATGTTGCACTTTGTTGTTCTCATCAGCATCAAGATTGTTAATTCCATTTCTAAAACGAAATGCTATCTAAAATATTTTACTGAAACTTCAGTTACGATTATCAATTGTCTATAATAAGAAATTTACAGACTGATAAAATGTGATTGTTGTACTAGTAGCAATAACATTAAGCATTATTGGAAAAAATAAACTGATTTTCCATTTTATGTTTTGTTTAAATAATAAATTACACCTTATATTACTGCCTAAAAGTTTTAAATAATTTACTTATCAATTATAATATTATAAACAATGAATAACACTACATCAACAATTCTTGCCAGTGAACAGTATTTCTCAATAATCTAATGGCTGATGATTTTATAAGAAACTTTTGACACAGCTTTAGATGAAGTTAAAAATGGATTCAGTGAGTATAACAACGGTTAACACTATTGACTAATACATTACTTATTGACCAATATATTCAGCATTATAATGACAATATGCATTAGTGCGAATCTATACATATTTTTACATTAGTTACTTCATGGTTGAAACGTTATATGAATTAATCTAAATATTAATTGTACATTTTGATGTTAAATATTAACTATTACATAACTCCTAAACGTTCTTAAACCCCTATGGATGGCGTCTAAGCACATGCAAAATGTTTATAATTTAATTCACATGAGATACCATTAATAGATAAAGTAAGTTGAAGCTTTAGATAATTTGAGACATGCTATGTGATTAACAACGAGGCTAGAAACATTCTGCACTATTTGGTTACTGCGAAATTTAATAAGTGTAAATCCATTAATTATCACTTGGCACAGTAACGTTAATTTACTCTGAATTATTATCTCCTCAAGATGCCATTAACATTCGCAGAATTGGGAATACTTGAGACGTCAAAGTTCGGTATTATATATATATATATATATATAAATTCATTACTTATAAGTTTTACTAATTTTGAAGCAGTACAATACATGATGTCGTTTGGATATTTACAATGCAATACCAGGAATATGTATCGACATATAGCTGGAAAGTGTGGGTCATGTTATACCAACTCATAAAGTTTTTATGCCAAATATTGAATAATCCATCTTGTCTTTGATGACTTGAAGACAAGAACAAGCAATGTCATTGCCAATGTGGACGGTAACGTGCTACATTGAGTACGGAGAGATTTGGAATTACGATTAGATGTTCTATATGCTGCGAAATATATATATGACAAAATCATTTGAAGACAAAATCTTTATTCATTGTTGCATAATGCAAATCACAGATTCTAGCAGTATGTCGATACTGTTACGACATATCCTCTGGAGTCGTGGATATATGCTCAAGATACAATGAATCCAAATGCCTGAATAATTAACACGTTTATTTACAAGTACAACGTAAACAGGAACTACGCAGTAAATGGCTCGATAACTATCCCCCAAGATTACTAAACAGCTGTCATATACAGTAATACAGCAATTAAGTGCTCAACAAATTTCACAAAACAGCCGGTGATATTCCCACAACACTTGCGTATGGCACAGTTCGATGTACCCCGTATTGAGTCAACCAATCTCCAACTCAGTAATGACTCTTTTGTGTACTCTCTGAGGAAACTTCTAGAAGTCCCTCAAATCTCGTAGAATATTCGTTATTTCAAGATCACTCTCGAACCCTCGAGAAGTTGATCAACTGGCGATAAATCGCTAAATCTGACAACCTGGCTCCGACTTCAGTATATGGCAACCTTAGATTCACTTCACAGAAAATCGTACCTGTATGAGGGTTTTCTCTGTCTGGTATTAGGAGAGACGTTTGCAACAATACATATTCTTATTATTGCATTGTAAAGTTGTAAGCAGCATTTACAGGGTGTCCCAAAAATGACTGTCACATTTGAAAAATGCATTAAAGAAACAGAAGGCGATAGAAATGTAACGTTTGCTGCATTGTACTTGGGAAACTAGGGAATTTTATTCAATCAATTTTCTAAATTCGTTACAAAGGTCACCAAGAGATGGCTCTGAGATTGTGTGAAAGCTGCAAGGAAACGCATACTGTCAGATCGCCATTCTGTACTTTGCTCAGCATTCTGCTAGCGTATGCTTCTCAAAGATTTCAAGTTGATGTTGGTTTATTCGTTGAAAATGGGAATTCGTTGGATCCTCGGATATTTCTTGACCGGGCCATTCCGGCTGAAATATTTGCACAGGTGCCTCCGAATTTTGTTCTCAGACTGCGCCATGTTGTTGCTGGAAATGGTAGTTATATTGAAAACATCGTTTTGTAGTTTTTGCAACATGGTCATACTGTTTATTAGGTTTTCCTATTCAGCGGCGCCATCTGTTGGTGACATTTTTAGAAAATTTTGAAAATTAGTTGAATAAAATTCCCTGGTTTCCCAAGTACAATGCAGCAAACGCTCCATTTCTATCGCCTTCTGCTTTTTCTAAATGCATTTTTCAAATGTGTCAGTCATTTTTGGGACACCCTGTATGTACCCTCTATACAGTGCGTTTCATAATTTTCGTCCAGTAATTTATCTCGTCGGTGGTTGCTCACATATACATATTTGCAATTGGAAAAGTCATCAAAAAGGGCAATACCATTATGCCGTGATAGTTTGGTGAATACAGGTGATATTAACAAAAAGAAAATCTACATTTTTATATGTCCTCTATCGAAAAAATTAAATTAGAAATATTTGCGTCTGGATCTCATTGGTACAATAAAACCGATTTCCCCTTTGTAACTTGAAAGCTGTCGAAGGTATTAGAATGATGGTTTTCGAAACTTTCAACATTTCAGGGATGCAGAAAGATCGGTTTTCTGTCGAGTAGCTTCTTTCAATCAGGGATCTGCAAATAGAAATCAATAAATCTTGATTTTCTACGACTCCCTTGAAAAACCAACATTTCTAAGTATGTATTAATTCATACATAATTATCTGATAGTCGATTGAGTTAGCCGGGTGATAATATTTATACCGGAATAACCAAAAAAATATATAATGAGAAATATTTAATATTTTCTTTCTAACTTTTCCGATTGCATGGGTATAAATTTCCCAACCGGTTAATTGAATCGGCTGTTGGTTAACCGGATAATTGTAAAAACTAATACATATACAGACATATCGATCTTTTAAGAGAATTCTTACTCGCTGAAAACCATGATGTATCAAAAGGGACATCCGCTCAAGAACAAATCCGAACACAGCACGCTATTTTAGCTCCTGGGGAGATAAAGTCAAACCAAAGGTATCATTAGACTCGTAATAATGTTTATTATAAATAAATGTGCAACTAAGTTGCATAAGGTGTCGTCTTCATATTAAACATTGCACCAACTTTTTTTATTGGGCAACGCCACTTTTTGATGAGTTTCTAATTCGCAAGGTCAAAGAACTCCGAATCCATATAAAATATATATATGTTGCTCATGTCGTTGGGGATTTGGAATGCTTGAAAATTCGTGCTTCTAATGTTAAATGGATGCTGCTTTTCTTCCTTTATATTTCAAGAAAAGACTAGTATATTAAACTAATTTTTATTTTATATTGTGATACTAAATAACTTAAATGTATATTATTTTTCATCTACACATACATTTCGGATATTAATTATTTCAAAATTGCATTGCAATGCAAAGTTTGGACTCTTGATATATGTGCACCGAGTGATCAGCCATTGTTATTACATTTTTATTGAAAAAATCCTTAATTTAAAGAGAAATGACAAATTTGAAAGACAATTCGCCTTACAATAATATGTGCTATGCTAGCTTCTCGTTATACAGGGTATCCGAAAAAGATTGAAACGCGCTTTAATTTTTTATCTGTTGGGGCTAAGTGGGCAACGTAAATTGCAAAAATGTTGAAAGTAACGTAGGAAATAAGCCTACGTTAGTCTAGACTAATAGTCTAGACTAATAGTCTTGACTACGTTAGTCTATACTAACACTAGTTAGTCCAGTCTAAGATTAGTTAGTCTAGACTAAGACTAGTTAGTCCAGACTAAGATTAGTTAGTCTCGACTAAGACTAGTTAGTCCAGACTAAGATTAGTTAGACTAGACCAAAACTAATAGTCCTCTCAATAATTTTCAAAGAAGTTACACTTTTAAAGTTACACTTTTTAAATTTTTATACGACCCCATTAGACAAATTTGGTCAATCAGAATTTTTTTTCTTAATACAAAAATAAAAAAAAATTCTGATTGACCAAATTTTTCTAAGGAGTTCATATAAAATTTAAAAAGTGTAACTTTTAGAAAATTAATGGGAGGACTATTTCATTAACGTAGTCTTATTTCCTACCTTACTTTCGACAATTTTGCAGTTTACATTGACCACTTATCTCCAGGTAAAGTATTAATGCGCGTTTCAACCTTTTTGGGACACCCTGTATAACATGAACTTTACAATTAATATGGTACAGGCTTTTTATATAAAAAAGAATTAATATCAAATTTCATTCAAAAATCGAAGTCAACAACAAAAAAGGGTGAAGTAACAAATAAAACTAAATGTTGCCATTGAATAATGCTACCATGTAAGAAATGCGATTGAAAGATATGTATGAATATGAAGGAGAAGTTACAATTTGCATTCTAGGAACATCCCAATTGGAAATAATGAAACATTTTAATTACTTTCGAATCATTAATTCCATTTAGAAAGCACAATGATGACTTCGAAACACATTGTTATTCAAATTTTATATTTTATAACTATGTTTGAAGATAAGTTATTCTTTAAAATGGTTATGAAAGAGTTAGCTTTGGAGATCGGCCTTATTTCGTAAGAATATCGTCTTTGTTCGCAGCTTGATATAGTAATCCTCAAAAGTTGCATCAACCACATATTTCTGTAATATTGATGGAAAAAAGAACAGTAGCATATTTAAAGTGATATAATATTGATGTATAAATTGAAGAGGAAGGTATGTAATAATGCACAAAATTTTTCGCATAGAAACGTCTTTGTTTGAAACATTCTGATATATTGATAAATATCTAACATTTTCACTTTATTAAATACTAGCAATAAAAATTACACCGTAACATGTTGAGCCGAGACTCTTATACATTGTTTTTTTTTACTGTGAAAGAAGTAAATTCATTGCATTATGCAAGTAAACAAAATGGATCATACATACATTCTTTTCTTCTTGATATATATATATATATATAGATAGATAGATGGATAGATATTTTTATATTCATTTATTTATTATTCCAATTAATAACATTTGTTGAGCAAGCCTGTGAAATATAAACCATGGTGATAGAGTTTCCATTTAAATTCATATTTCAAACCTGTGATTTTCAAAAGTGACTAATATGTCCAATAAACTTCCACAAAACTCAGAGATTTAATTGACTTTCACGTTTTAAACCAACGATTTCCAACCTTTTTCGTTGACAATCATGGAGTTAGAGAGTAGAACCCCTGGAAAAAGTTTCGTTTTCCATTAATATCTCTATAACTCCTGGCCGCAGAAACTCGAAACTTGGACTAAATTTATGGGAGGCTATTTTAAAGCTACCCACAAAATTTCATTAAATTCGGAGCAGTTATTCTCCCGTGATGATGAGACAAACGAAAGTTTCGTTATTCATCAATATCGCGGCAACCCCTGGCGTTAGAAACTCGAAACATCGACTAAATTTTAAGTGGGGCTATTTCAAGACAACCCACCAAATTTCATCAAATTCGGTTCAGCAGCCGTTCTCCTGTGATGCTGGATCATACATACATACACACATACTTTTCTTCTTTATATATATATAAATTTAATAATAAAAAGTTTCCCATAATTAAATTTGCATAATTTTGTTAAAATTTCGTGACAACATGAGTAATGTCTACTGTCGCATAATAAAGGCTAAAGGATAGATGACATTTGGAAGTTTCATATAAGTATTGATGCACCAAAATATGATGCAACAATTGGTTTTATTACGCAATATTAAATATTCATTTAAAAATACTGAATTTTTCTGGGTGATGAGCTTTTTTTAGCACCCCTGTAGATTCTACGCCGTAACATATCCAAGACGTTATTGAGAGAAACGACCACTTTACGCCTTATTGAGTTCTAATGTTTCTTGTCTGTATTAGTGAAGAAAGTAAGTTATATAAAATTAAATAGTATTCTGCTTCTTTGTATATATTCGTAAGAATTTTAAATTGTGCCCTTTGGAATATAAGTTAAAACAAATTATGCCCAGAACGAAAAAATTATAAAAACACACGTGTTATAGTCGCTTTTAATACGATGAGCATTTATGTGTTATAAAAATGAAAACCAATAGTCGAAGAAATATCATGAAATTTCTAATTAAATCAGTCTCAGTAGAAATTGAAAATACTTTTTTGTGTGATTGGAATGAAATGCTAATGGTTCTTATTCAACTTTGTGAGGATTAGCGGTCCCAAAGGCATTAAATATTGTGACTTCAAAAAACACCATTTTATATTAACGCATTGATTGTTAAAAATTTCGTTTGCGTTGGCTTAAAATTTACAAGTTGGGGATCCCACCAGGGCTTCCCAGATAAATTGTGTGACGACTACAGTATATAGTGTCTCTATTTCAAAAAATACCATTATAAGTAGTTTTAAACTTCGAAATTTTATGGTTATATTTAAACATATTTAGATGCTACGTACTCCTAAAATGGGTAAATTTAGCTATGCTGAGAAGTCTGCGTTCTTTTATTTACTACAAATTTACAGATTGTTTACCACCTGTATCTTTGTTTGCACAACACTTCGGGAATAGCATCATAATATGCCACATAACCGCCATGTGTAGAGTTCATATTTTTAAATCAATTAAAATAGAGAACTGTATCTTAAGTAATTAACATAAATCTACATGGTATATTATTTAATTATTACTTTTTTTTGGAAGGGCATAAAGCACACTTGTGAAAAGTTTTATTAATATTTGTCTTTATTTCATTGAACAATGCAGTGTTCGACAATACCTAAGCCATTATAACAGTAATCTGCATTTAAGACTTATAGTGACAAAATAACCTGTGGGAATATTCACCTGTTTCCTGCTTATTATGTGCAGTTCAGCATGGATTTTACGACATCTGCAATGAGACCCAGAAAAATTGACTAACTTACGAACGCTTTATAATCACGAAACCGGTTCATGGATGTTGTAATATGCAATGAGAACATAATACTAAATATTAGAATTTACACACAGAAATCGTGCTATAAAATTACGCTTTTAGATCTGTTTCATGAAAATTTTTATAATTAGCAAAAATACTTTCTAATATTACGTTGTATTATGTAAAATAACTGTAATTTAGATTTACAATTTTTTTAAATAGCGTGAAACAAGGCTGTTAAACTGATTTGGTAAATATTAAAAATGTAACTCTCATACTTTATATCCATTTTAAACCATATTAAAATCCACCACAGTATTTCCCTGTTCTGCATAACTTTTCAGTGTAATGAAAATGCAATAAGCACTTGAAAAACCATTATAGTGCTTAAATTACGAATAACATTTTTAAAGAATATTATTATTGTAAGGAAATTTAACATTTAAACAAAAATAAGATTTTATACGATTTGGTTTGTATAAAAAGAAGGAATTTGCACCTTTTATGGAATTCTAGCATATATTGTTCAAGTCTTGCGTTTTTTCAAATCTAAAACTCACATAAAACGCATCATAAATTTAATGTTCATTGTTATTTCAATGCTTTGCACACTTAACTAAAAATAAAATGACAATAAAATGGCAGAATACTCTCGATATTGCACATTTCACTTTTCCATATATATTTCCATGTCTCAATAATAATTCTGAAATTAAGCAATTTGGTATATCCATTGAAATTTATAACTGCCATAAACCCAGAAACGTATTCTAAACGCAATTATATAACAGCGGCCATTTATCTGTTTCGTGCTTTTAAGGTGACACTCAAGGCTTGAAATGCAAATATATCATCAAAATAAAGAGTTTACAATTTTTGGAAATAAATTCTATTGATGTTATTGGAATTAAACTTTTAGGTTAGAAAAAATTAATAATCTTTATTAAAATAGAAATAAAAAAAATAATTGAAAATTTAGAAATATCATATAAAAAATTTATAATTCACATATGTTTCCTTATCGATAAATCATATGTTGGTTGAGCGCAAAGATATCTTTAACTTTTTATGGATATAAACAAACTATTTATTGGTTTTATTAATGAAAACACACATGATATACTTGCACATTAGTATTATACGAATATTTATATTTTGAATGAGGCAAACTAATATAAGGTAAGTGACCGAAATATGGGCCCCCCTAAGCATTTTATTTATTATATTTATTTTAGCAGATTAAAATTGGAAAATTGTTGGATGTATTCTCCTTGCAGGGGGTAACAGGGAAAAAAGGATAATTGAGTTAAAAACATCAGATAGGTGCTAATAATGACCAGTGCCTATGTTGGGAACCTACGCCTATATTTGGAACATTTGCACCTAATATGGGCCCCTTAAAAATTATGCTAAAAAAACCTTAAATCAACGTAAATCTTTAATCAGAGTCGTCACAAGATGGACTACAAAAATATAAAATTTTTCCTTATTTGTAAGGCCACAACATTCTTCATGTACCCAAACACGGCACGTATGACACTGTATCATGTATAATTGCTTTTTTTTTCTTGACGACACAGTACACAATAGCAGGACTCTTTTGAGCTGGATACACCACTGCAGGATGGCTGAGCTGCAACGATTGATATTACATTTGCCTTGGGTTAAGGCTTGGGTGCCGGTTTCGGCTTAGCTGCTCGTTTGGACTTGCCAGCTTGCTTTATGCTTGGGTACCTTTTTTTCTGGATAAAGCGATTTCACAAGTCTTACACCTCGATAATTTAAATCATTTTTTCTGTTGGTCTTTTTAAAATATTGGAGATAGATAATTGATGAATATCTGTGTCTTTTTTACAGCAGTGCCCACATAAAATGTAATGCCCATATTTGGGTCACTTACCTTATAATTTTAATTTAATTTACTTGAGAACTTTTAACAACTTTCTTTCTTCCATAAATTACACATATAAATATAGTCCCCGGACGAGTCGGACGGTCTGGGTCTTCTACATATAAATATAGTATAATTATTGGGCAATTATGTCATAGCTAAGCATATAAAATATTAAAATAATTCATCATACGATTCTTGAAATATCATGTGTACAATTTCAAAGATCAGTGTTCAAAACCAGTCCATACATGCTGTTTTCTGCAATATAAAAACTATTCTAATAATTAGATTCTGAGAGCTTGACAGTTGTAACATCGAGCAAACTGATCTGAGTCTTTAAGTTTGAAGCAGGTATGTAGTAGGAGTAAAACTGATCCATAAATATTGTTATTAGCAATGTGATTGATATCCTAACATTGGAAATGCCCATATATGTGGGTTCTGTGAATATGCAACTAATATATCAAAGTTCGAGGAGGTTGAGCGATGCAAAATCTAAATAAATAAGGCTAAAAATTGGGTTTTTATTAATTCCAATAATATAAAAATATGTTATTATAAAAAAAAAGTGGTAGATATACTAGAATTTCACTTATCCTGCAGTAAATAGCCTGCAGAAATTATCTAAATCCAAACTTAAAGACCACTTTTGCTCAAATGCAGCAAATTAAATGTTTTTTATACGTAAATTTTGAAGATGAGAAGAATAAGACCAATCCCATTACTCTAGCACTAATTAGTTATTCCAATATATTACTTTCCTTATATGCATAATGTACAAGGAAAGTATTGTGACGGGGTCGAAAATTCGAATTCGAGTTTTTGACGGGAGAGCACGTTTCAAGCATGCCTAATCACGAATCAAACATTTTTGAAGTGATGTGTGTGTGCGTGTGTGTGTCAGTGAGTCTGTGGAGACGACAACTGACGGACGAATGGACCGATTCGAACGAAACTTGGTACAAAAATCACAACCTGTAAACGCTGGAAGCCTATTGTTAACACTTTACAACATAGTTGAAAAGTGTTTATGACTTTGTTCATTCTGTCTGTCTGTCTGTCTGTCCATTAGCACGATAACTGCCGTAAAAATGACTTTATCAAAATGAAATTTTAGTATATTTTTCAGACAGTCTGTGGGACCTAGGGGAATATAAATAAATAATATCACCCAATTAGTTTTTTATTGAACCCGGGTTGAAAAAAGGAAATTCATTGAACCCTATGGGACCTAATTTTCAAACGTTTTTTAAGCAACGTTAAAATTCATAAATTGCTTTGAAAATTTTAGAAAATTTTCAAATTATTCCATAAAATATATAAAAAAAATTCATCAAAATATGGTCGATATACTTTTAAATAAAAATTAAAATATTAACCTAATTAGACCTAATTTTTCAAACATTTTTTAAGCAAATTTAAAATTCACAAATTGCTTCGAAATTTTTAGAAAATATTCACATTACCCCATAAAATATATATATAAAATTTCAGTAAAATATGTTAAGTAGTTTTTTAATTAAAAATTATTTAATATAGGGAAAAAAACAAATTCAATTAAATTCTGACTTTTGGGATATCATCCAGAAAGAAAAAAGAGTTATATCATATAATAAATATCTTTCCAAAATATTAATCATTTTGTATATGAGAGGCACTTCACATTTTAAAATAAATTTGGTAGATAACAATTTTTCCAATTTTTTTTTAATATTATATAACTATTCATGATATACTTATTTGATGGCAATTTTAATGCACTTCCCTGCGTCCTAGAGAGTTAACATTTGGTACACAGCTTAAATATGTTGAACATTTTATTCTACAAAAATTTGGTGGATCTTTAAATATAGATCATCCATTTTTTTCGAAATGACCTGCTGATAATCCCCGTTCACTTCTATAAATCATTGTTGTAATATTGTTAAAAATTCTGATGTGGTCAGAACATGTCTTTCCCTGCAGACTCATATTCACGTCCTCTTTATTTCTTCAATAATAATTTGAGTTTATCTGCACAAAATAACAGCCATTAGTATTTTAAATGACATTGAATTTGCACGTTAAACTTAAATTTGGTTCTCATTTGATAGCTGGACTTATTGTCAAAGTAGTGCAGCGAAACCGCGAAAAAACTAGAATATCTCAAGAACGGCTAGTCTTAGAGTAATGGGGTTAGTCTTATTCTTTTTGTTTTCAAAAATCACGTATAAAATAGGAATTTAATTGATATAATTGAGCACACGTAGTCTTTTATTTTTAAATTTAACAATTGTTGAGGGCCATTTCGCAAAAATAGCCAGTTCCTTTTTCCCGAATCTTACTAGATTAACCTACAAATGATTTCAATACCAAATTTTGTTAAATTTGGTATATAAATCCCTTGTAGGTAATTGAAATATTATTCACCAAATTTTGTTAAATTTGTTCCATTAGTTTTTAGCTAGAGTGGATAAAGG
The DNA here is from genome assembly GCA_951213105.1 of Amaurobius ferox. Taxonomy (NCBI): domain Eukaryota; kingdom Metazoa; phylum Arthropoda; class Arachnida; order Araneae; family Amaurobiidae; genus Amaurobius; species Amaurobius ferox. The sequence goes on from OX578143.1 coordinate 33,393,376, forward strand.
CAATTTCTGCCGGCCATTTCGCAAAGAAGGCAGATTCTTTTATTACGAATCGTACTATAATCTAATGAACATCAGGATTTCCCACAAAAAACATACCAAATTTTATGAAATTCGGTCCATTAGTTTTTCAATTAGAGTGGATGTAATATCCTCACAGACACACAGAAACTTACGCAGATACACTCCTACACACACAGACGTTTTCCTAAAAATAGTTTTTTCGTGTTCTAAAAGTCCGGAAACGTGTAGATCCTTCGAAAATTCGAGTTCCGATCTTCGGAACGATTCCAATACTTTGAATACACACACACACACACACACACATATATTATCTGCGTATCTGTGTATTATCTGTATATCTAAATTCCGGGCCTATGCAATTACAATAGTTGTGATTTCAAATGATCCCTAAACTTTTATTATTTCTTCAACGAAGCCTAATTTTAACTTATGCAGAATGCAAATATCTGAAGAGATTGTAAGGTGAGTTACATAGGAATTGCTGAATTTTTACACACAAAATTATTTAGCTCTGGAGTCTGGGATACAAGTTATATGAATGAAATATTAATTAAGTTTGCATAGAGAATCAGATGATTTATATTTCGATACAGTTATAAATATTTAAGTATAATAAATTAATGTAGTCCTGTGATAATATAAAAGATATCACCCCTGAATATATCACATTTTAAAAATTTTTAAATGAAATTGTACTTCAGTTGGAAAGTGTTTCATAATCAATGCTTATGCATGATCGATCTTTCTTGTTTTTATATGCAATCGAATGTACAGGGCCCCCTAAATTTTCGAATGAAATTTTAAAAAAATCATCAAAAAGTCGAAACCGCTAATAAAGTTGCGCAAATAACCATTTCTTATGTAATTTTTCATTAGAAAACGATTGACATAAATTTTAGAACGCTAACATGAACTGTTCTCGAGATATTGCATATTTAAAAAAATATCAAAAAGTCATATAAAATAAAAAAAAATATTTCCTATTGAGAAACATGTTCACCTTTCATATGTAATACTAAACGATAAATTGGGTGATATCATTCTCGTGGATCTAGCTCGTTCCATTCATGAAAAAGGATACTTTGAGTAATAATTTTGTATTTGAACGCCAATAGTCATTTATCTGCTTTAAGAATAACTTTTTTCTCCGTCCATAACGCTTGGCGAGATTTTGGCGACGAATTTGGCGGAATATCGCCAACATGGCGACTTTTTTAAAAGTTACCAAATTAACGAAATTCTCGCTAAATGGATAAAAATGACGCTACATCAATTGAAATGACGACTAATTGCAGAACATTCTAATTGAAGAAAGATTGAAGAAAGTAAAATTGAAGAAAGTATCTACTATAGGAATAACATTTTTTTAATTGTATAAATGTAGTAAATTAATTACATTATATAAGGAAAGTCATGTGTTGCCCACATCAGATATTTTTTTCATATTTTCGTTACACCACCTTTGATAATAAGTCCAGTTATCAAATAAAACTCAAATTGAATTAAAAGTGTAAATTCTGTGCAAATTAAAATGATTATGTGCGTTATTTTGTGAAATTAAGCTTAATTTAATGAATTATTGGATAAACCATGATAAAATGAATGTGTATCTGTAGGGAGAGTCTTTTGCTGATCACATCGGACTTTTTATTCTGTTATGTAACATATGCATATAAAAAGATTGTATTTAAATGACTATCTCATTGTCATCAAATTACCAACTTTTCCATCCCCGTTGCTTTTAACAAGGGTAAACAGGACCTAATTTGGACGGAGTCCAACGCTGCAGATTGGATTCTTTGCCAAGCGCATCATAAATCATTATTTTCTCTTTTGGATGCCAGAACTAGGAGAAAGTTGCAGAAAATGTGTGGGATTGATCTTTTGATCGCGCTACACACTGCGGCTTTTTCACAATCGTGATCAATTGCGTTTTTCAAGAGGTGACATAATGAGTTGCAATGACTGTTCGGTTTAATTACAGACAATGGATAAAAAAATCATTTGTGCTTTCTTTTTAAAGTATTGTGATATTTTTATGTGGTACAATAATCACAAAATTGCATTGAAATGTAATGTGCATCGTAACGGAGTCCCCAGTCGAATGACTTCTACCTCCAATCTGTAAACAATATGTGCATTCTTGACATCATTTGAGCAGAATGACATCATTTGAGCAGAATTAACATCATTTGAGCAGAATAATTGCAGTTAGAAATGCAGTTTAGAAATGAGCAGCAAAATTGCAGTTTAGAAATATGAAATTTAGAGGAAATTGTATTATATAATTTCTGGAACATAATTTCGATTTCAGTTCTTCGAGATTTAAAAGGAGTTTCAGTTTATAAAAATCGACTTTATGATATTAAACTTTAAATATGATTTTTGTTTTAATTGGTATTAAATAAAGATTCCATATTATTAGAAACACAATTTTTCTTTCTCATTATATTGAATATAGTATAGAGAAAGTACTGTTTTTACTCGATTGTTTACATCCAATTTCGATATTTTGATGCCAATATATTTTCAGAACTTCTTGAATATATTTTGACTCCTTTTAAAATGATAGCCGTCTGTCTGTCTGTAGTCAATTTTGTGTGTGTATGATAGCTGCCACAAGTATTAATGGATTTTCATGAATCTTTACACCAAATTTTGTCAGCATAAAATCTAGAACTAGAGAGATGTTATTATATTTCCAGTGGAAACTTGTAAATTTATTCGAAATTTTCTAATTTTTTCACATTTTTTAACTCTATATTTTTTAACATGTCCGCTAAATTTTGTCCTATACTTATATTTTTCCTTTTCACAAAATTTTACCTGTTCATGTATTATATGGCATTGTATGGTATATGTAATTATTACTTTCCTTATATACATAATGTATAAGGAAAGTATTGTGACGGGGTCGAAAATTCGAATTCGAGTTTTCGATAGGAGAACAAGTTTCGAGCATACCTGATCACGAATCAAATATTTTTGAGGTGATGTCTTGTGTGTGTGTGTGTGTGAAAGTATGTGTGTGTGCGTGTGTGTGTGCGTGTGTGCGTGTGTGTGTGTATGTGTGTGTGTGTATGTGTGTGTGGGCGTGTCATTGAGCTTTAGAGACGATCACTGACGAACGATTGGACCGATTCGAACAACTTTTGGTGCAAAAATCACAATTCGTAAACACTGGAAGCGTATTGTTTTTATACGCACTCGAATGTTCAGAACCCCCCTAAATTTCCGAGTGAAATTTTGAAAAAATCGTCAAAAAATCAAAACCGCTAATAAAGTTACGCAAATAGGCATTTCTTATGTAATTCTTCATTACAAAACTATTGACATAAATTTTAGAACGCTAACATGAACCGTTCTCGCGATATTGCACATATTTAAAAAAAATATCAAAAAGTTATATAAAATAAAAAATGAAAATTCCCATTGAGAAACATGTTCACTTTTTATATGTAATACCATGCGATAAATTTGGTGACATCATTCTGGTAGATCTAGCTCGTTCCATTCAAGAAAAAATATACTTTGTGTAATACTTTTGTATTTGAACGCCAATAGTGCTGCTATATCTGCTGTAAGAATAATTATCAGCTGTATATATCTGTATATATCTGCTGTAAGAATAATTTATTTCTCCGTCTATAACGCTTGGCTAGATTTTGGCGACGAATTGGGCGGAATGTCGCCAACTTGGCGACATTTTTAATTGTTGCCAAATTAACAAAAATCTCGCCAAATTGATAAAAATTGCGCTAAATCAATGAAAATGATGACTAATTGAAGAAAATTCAATATCTTGGAAAGAATATGAGTATCTGCTATAAGAGTAACAATTTTTTTAACTGCAAAAGTAGTAAATTCACTGTATTATATAAGAAAAATCATGTGTTGCCCACACCAGATTTTTAATCTTGTTGTTGTGACATTTTATGTTGCTGATCAGCGATGAAATCAGCAAAAACAATTTACATATATTTAATATATAAATATACATCTATTTTTTATTTTCCTTCCACTATATTAACGGTATTAAAAAAGTAAATTTAATTTCCAATTATATACTAATCATATACCGTACTGCATTCCCTAGAGTTTAAGGACGTGATACGAATTTCATCAATTATACAATAATTATATGTTTTACAAGCTTAACAGCAGTTTTTCAATGTAGAAGTAATATTTGCAGAAATTATTATAATTTTTATAAAGCTTACAAATCCAATTAACGGATTTTGTGTTCTTGATAATTGGATATAAAATCATTTTGAACGATAATGGATAAATAAAAGTGAAACATTTTGCAACGATGTAAAACGCAAGGGAGAAATATTTTTGCTAATGATTTTAAAAATATTAAAACATAGTGTATGGGATTAAATTATGTATTTTTGAGTTGAAAATACGCTCTTTATAAATTGTTTTATTTCTAATATGGTTTTAATTTAAGGGGGGATACGAAAATGCCGCAAAAATGTCTACAAAATAAAAGGGAATTCAATTTTTTTATAAATTCTATTGAAGTTATCGGAATGAAACATTAAGGGATAAAATAAATCATATTATTCTTTAAAATAAAAATAAATAAATGAAATTTGAGATACAGTATATAAAAAATAATTATAATTTACATATGTCTTTTCTGTCGATAAACTCATATTATGTTGTTCCGCTAATGATATCTTAAATTGTTATGAATATAATCAAACTAGTTTAGTGTTTTATTAATAACAGCATTCATACTGTACTTACATACTCCTACTAGGATTATTCAGTAATTTTAGTATTTAATTGGGTAAATTTATATATGTTTTTAGATTTATGCAGAATTTTTAAGCAACGCTTTTACTTTTAAAATTTTTATTTTATGAGTTACATATAAACCTAGTATAATTATTATACAATGATGTTATTACTATACATGTAAAATATCATAGAAATTCATTAAACTGTTTTTTAACACTTTACAACAAAGTTGAAAAGTGTTTATGACTTTGTTCATTCTGTCTGTCTGTCTGTCTGTCTGTCTGTCTGTCTGTCTGTCTGTCTGTCTGTCCGTTAGCACGATAACTGCCGTAAAAATGAGTTTATCAAAATGAAATTTTAGTATGTTGTTCAGACGGTCTGTAGGACCTATGGGAATATAAATAAATAATATCACCCAATTAGTTTTTTATTGAACCCGGGTTGAAAAAATGAAATACATTGAACCCTATGGGACCTAATTTTTCAAACATTTTTTAAGTAAATTTAAAATTCACGAATTGCTTCGAAATTTTTAGGAAATATTCACATTATCCCATAGAATATATAAAAAAAAATTCAGTAAAATATGTTAAGTAGTTTTTTAATTAAAAAAATTATTTAATATAGGGAAAAAAACAAATTCAATTAAATTCTGACTTTGGGATATCTTCCAGAAAGAAAAGAGAGAGATATTATATAATAAATATCTCTCCATTTGTTTAAACGTTTTGCATATGGGAGTGGCTTCATATTTTAAAATAAATTTGGTAGATAACAATTTTTCATTTTTTTTAAATTTAAATAACTCTTCATGATAAATTTAATTGATGGCATTTTAAATGCACTTTCCTACGTCCTAGAGAGTTAAAATTTGGTACACAGCTTAAATTTGTTGAACATTTTATTCGACAAAAATTTGATGGATCTTTAAATATAGATCAAACATTTTTTTCGAAATGGCCTGAAAATAATCCCCGTTCACTTCTATAAATCATTGGTGTAATATTGTTAAAAATTCTGATGTGGACAGCACATGTCTTTCTCTGCAGACTCATATTCGTTCTCTTTATTTATTCAATGATAATTTGAATTTTTCTGCACAAAATAACAGCCATTAGTATTTTAAATGACATTGAATTTGCACGTTAAACTTAAATTTGGTTCTCATTTGATAGCTGGACTTATTGTCAAAGGTGGCGTAGCGAAAATGCGAAAAAACTAGAATATCTCAAGAACGGCTAGTCCTAGAGTAATGGGGTTAGTCTTATTCTTTTTGTTGTCAAAAATCACATATAAAATAGGAATTTAATTGATATAATTGAGCACACGTAGTCTTTTATTTTTATATATAACGATTTTTGCTGGCCATTTCGCAAAAATAGCCCGTTCCTTTTTCCCGAATCTTAGTAGAATAACCTACAAATGATTTATATACAAAATTTTGTTAAATTTGGTATATAAATCACTTGTAGGTTATTGAAATATTATACTCCAAATTTTGTTAAATTTGGTTCATTAGTTTTTAGCTAGAGTGGATAAAGGCAATTTCTGCGGCCATTTCGCAAAGAAGGCAGATTCTTTTATTACGAATCGTACTATAATCTAATGAACATCAGGATTTCCCACAAAAAACATACCTACCAAATTGTATGAAATTCGGTCCTTTAGTTTTTCAATTAGAGTGGATGTAATATCCACACAGACACACAGAAACATACACAGATACACCCTTACACACACAGACGTCTTCCTAAAAGTAGTTTTTTCGTGTTCTAGAAGTCCCAAAACGTGTAGATCCTTTGAAAATTCGAGTTCCGATCTTCGGCACGATTCCAATACTTTGAGTACATACACATACACATATATATTATCTGTGTATTATCTGTGTATCTAAATTCCGTGCCTATGCAATTACAATAGTTGTGATTTTAAATGATCCCTAAAATTTTATTATTTCTTCAAGGAAGCCTAATTTTAACATATGCAGAATGCAAATATCTCAAGCGATTGTAAGATGAATTACATAAGAATTGCTGAATTTTTTTCACACAAAATTATTTAGCTCTGGAGTCTGGAATACAAGTTATATGAATGAAATATTCATTGATTTTGCATAAAGAATCAGATGATTTATATTTCGATACAGTTTTAAATATTTAAGTATAATAAATTACTGTAGTACTGTGATAATGTAAAAGATATTACCACTGAATGAATCACATTTTAGAAATTTTTAAATGAAATTACATTTCAGTTGGAAAGTGTTTCATAATCAATGCTTATGCATGATTGATCTTTCTTGTTAAATATTATGCGCAATGTTTTAATAATAAATGCTACCATAGTATACATTTATGTTTGCCATTGTAGTGATATATTGTATTTCCTTAATATATGAAGTAATTAACATTCAGAAATACAAATGGGTTGAAATTGTTCAGAAATAGTTAGACTTTACAACTAGTTAATAAGAACAAATTGATATATGATTTTACGAGTTGACTGTTGTCTTAAGTATTTATTTGACTCTAAACTGCAAACTTAGCAAGCAATAGGAGAAATACTTATTTAATTATCATGTTCCATCTTGTATTTTTGTGAGTAATGTATTTAAAGGATAATAGAATAACATGAAAAGTAATAACAATTTATAAATTTTATTTATACGTTAAATATTTATTAAAATAAATAATGTGATAAACACTGAACTCTTGGTCTGTCATCAAAAAGAACTATAGTCATATCGCAAAATTTATATAAAAAATAAAGCATTGGATTCAATTTTAATAGCATCACTTCATAGGTACAAAAAAATACACTTTCAATAAAATCAACTTGCATGATGTAATTTTAAAGTACGCTTTCAATAAGACCAACTTGTATGATAGAGTTTCAAAATACACTTTCAATAAGACCAACTTGCATGATAGAATTTCAAAGTTTCGAAATGGTAATTATCAAAAGTTTGATTAGTTTAGATTTCTTTAATTGTGTAAATTACTGCAGAAAAATTAAATACTTCTTCTAATAAATAGCACTTCCTTTGCACATTTAAATAGTAGTCTTAAGTATTACGTATTATTCTAAGCAATTTTAGTTTCCTTACAGTAACTGAGCAGATGAGCGATCAGAGCCGCACTGACCTATCTACCCTAGATGTCAATTTCGAATCCCGTGTACGAGGGGAAAATGCCCATGAGTATACCATAATGTTTATACGGATTTATAATTCAGTATAAATAATAGGTGCAAAATGTATTATATGTGCCACATTCAATAACTCACCGTAGAAATGTTTTTCTCGGCAGAATGTTTGTACTTCTTGAACAATGACACCGGGAAGCACACTTTAACTTTTTGTATATCTATGAAATTTATATATTATCTTTATATTGTGTGATCTGTAAATATGAAAATGGGAGTTAAAATTTAATATTTAGTACTGTTAGAATGCCTCAACATTATAACGAAACAAATATTGATGTGGATATTGGTGAAAAAGCTTACTCACGGTTCATATTTGGCTATTTGTCATTAATTGCAGTTATATTTTGTTCCACTTAGTCATGTTTTCAGAGTCCGTCATCTCTTCAGACTTGCTCAGAGAGGACCACAGAGGACGTGGTATTGTGTCACACTCATAAGATAGCAGGTTTTTACGTTGTTCAACTTAAAAATAATAAATACACAGTTTGTTATGCTCAGATTAATGGTTTAAACATTATTTTTCTTAAATACTTATACGATTACACTTATCCTATTATAATCCTTATACAAAAACTTGACGCTAGAAATGAGTTTTTAGAGCATATTTCACAATGGTCTAATAATAGTCTATTAGCTTTGCTGTATTCCTTTTACGAGGGTAGCAATATTCTGATGAAAGCATTTACCGTACCCACCAGTAGCAGAACGAGCTAGAGTTTACTGGAGAGAAATTCAAATGAGAGTGTAAAATGTGTATTTTCAATGGCATGTTGCACATTCTGGTCTCTCGTAGTTTCTCGTAGTTTCTCGTAGTTTCTCGTGGTCTCTCGTCTTTTACAGTTCACATTCGTGATAAATATATCTACATTTGTGAAAATAGCTTCTTTTATCTCCTTGAGATTTTGACTGTTGTATAAAGGACCGGTGATGCAGACCATTCATCAGTGTAATGGGCCAATGACATAATCATTAGTGTAATGATCCAATGACATAATCATTAGAGTAATGGGCCAATGGAATAATCACCAGTTTAATTGCCCAATTATTAATCATCCGTATGCATTAGAAATAAAGTAATCTCATACAATCCACAATATTGTATAATGAAAGTATTGGCTGTGGTACAAAATTGACATTTCAAATTTGAAGGATAAATAAGCTTGGATTATTCGTGATAATAAACAAACCGATTTTTCAATGATTTGTCCCGCGGTACTATATCTTTAGAATAAATTGAGAAAATCGAATAAAATTAGAAGTGATTAAAATAATCAGCAATTTGAAAAGCTTGTTTTATTTTCAAGGTGTTCGTTCCAGGAAGACGCTCTCAATCCTTGGAATATATTTTTGATACTCGTAAAAGAAATAAATATAGGCGTTATTTAAAAAAAAATAAACATTTTATATATAGACTTATATTTAAGAGCAATTGGCTTTATTTATAGGACGTCAGGCTCTGATTTCTATTTATGACCATGTATTTGCAAAAGATACTAGAAAGATGAAAATGATTTCTATCTTGAAACAAGAGATCTCGAATTAATCAAACGTTTTAGATGAACATTAGTAGTGATTTTTAAAGTGATACGACTGGTACATTTAAATAAAATCAAATTGGCTCCATGACATAATTTTGTTTTCTTAAAATATTAGGCCTTGTTAATTTGTTAGGAAAGTAACGTGGTTGACACGTCTATCTTTTATTATAGGATTTAATTCAAAATTTATGTAACGCACCCTTTATTTTAATGAGTTTTTTAAATGTTTCGAAAAAATTAACATTCTTTTGTACCGGTTCGCAACTAAATCAAAACGGTAACGAACACATTACAAATAAAATAACAACTTATATAGTGTCATTTTCCAATAAGCACTATAGGAATCATACCTCACTGGAAGCGCACTTTCATTTGTGTACAATATAAAATGGTCTAAGGGAAACTGATTTTTAGTTTTTCAAATACTTCGATTTCTTCTCAATACCTATTCCTGATAAAAAAAAATTTCAAGAAGATATGTATTATATTAATATTTTATCTGTTCAAACACCGTATTTAATTTCACCGCCTGAGCAGCGATCAACATCCGTAGATCGGTTTGTCGCATTTTTACGCTCTTTAAAACGAACTAGATGATATCGACCGCCAACTCTAGTAGCAAGAATATGTACTGTGAGCATTCCCAAGTTGTTTCCGTACGTTTTGAATTCGAAAATATGCCTTGTTTATAAAAGTATGCAATTATTTGCCGAAGGAGAAATACAATTGATATGTTTTTAAATTTAAAGATTGCTCTTAATCGCAATGGGCTTCTCAATTGCAATATTTACAGTCATATATCCAAACATAGAGTGCATGCTTTAAGCATGAAAGAACACAACCATAGTAGTGACCAATATTCGGTGCAACCCCATGTATTGCAAATGTCCATTATTAGTGGATTTATGTTAATGAGCGTTGTCCATGCAGTCCCTTGACTGGGTAAGCTATAAATGTAAACCATTTGCGTGATGTCACTTAATGCCATCGGTTATTATCTCAAAGTTTCGTTAAATTGCATAAAATAACATATTTTCTTAATATCAGTGTAGTTGTAGTCCAAATACCTCTTATAAACGCTGATAAAGACCGCGTATAAACACAAAACCAGTTCATAAATGTTGTTTTTCTGCAAAGTGCAAGCTGTATTCAATGTTTTGGGAATGCGAATTTTAATGACAGAAAATTTGATTGTATAATGAGAACTATTTCATGGACGATAAATTGGTGCAAGTTTAACAAAAAGCAAAATTTTATAAATTTGAGAAAAATAAGTTAGTGCATATTAAAATAAATCTAAAAAAATACAAGTTATGTTTTCCTAATATTATATTTCCTTCGGAAATAAATTTATATCAGAAGTCACACCAGCCTCAATTTAAGACGAATTCAATTCAGACTGTTTGTGAAAGTTGTATTGATAAACGATATATCTGGTGGAGAAAATTCAGCAGAAATAAATAAAAGATGAAAATGTTACAATATAACGAAACTTTTTTAGTCCGTGATACAATGCAATGACTATATTGTAGTAGCTATTATAAAAGTAACTCACTTATTATTACTCAAACTAGAACGAATGTGATATGTGACAATAACAGGAAACGATATTCTCTAAATGACGGTATAAGATCTAAGAGATTTCCTTTATGAAAAAAATCAGTGTTTACTGTTGATAATTGTTTACTATTCATATAAAGACAATACTAGCACATATCTGTCAACTAACGTTACTTTTGGGCACACAACCGGAATAAATACCTCTTGTATTTTTTAGAATTACTTCAAGTAATAAGTGCAGATTTGAACTATACAGGCCTTTCGATGATATTATAGGGATCGTTACATTTTATTGGCATTTTCTACTGAAAGTGTTATAGAGTAATGTTAGTGGGTAACTGAAAATCTGTCTGATCACCTCCTTGCTATCTTTACCTGAGGCAAGCCTTCTGCCTGTACTACTTTCACCCAGGCTAGTATCCTGCTACTACTATTTTTACCCAGGTTAGGGTAAAAATATCCTGCGTGGTCGTTATCCTTTATCGGCGTTCCATATTCCAGAGCCCTCTGCATCCGTGCTATTCGTACTAAGGTCACTTTCATACTTCCGACATCTTTGCACTAACAAACATGGTTCATTTGTTCGGGAGCCATTATAAAGAACTTTGCCGCCCCAACCGGGACTCGAACTCAGGATCTCGGAACTGGTCAGCCGACGCTCTACCATTGAGCTATCGGGACGATATTGCAGATTCTTACCTTTGATACGAATTATGCAAGGTATTTTCAATGGACCCTGTATAGGTCCTAGTTTCAACATCACGTTCACACAACCAGTTAGAAGATCCGCGATCCAATGCCGACTAAGACACTGCGACCTTTGCAAGAGGAATAAAAGAACATTAACTCAAAGGAAATGAATAGCTGCGATAAATTAGTAAAAAGTGTTGGTAATTTCAAATAATTCGGCAATTTATGATATAAAACTATACCTACTGACATAAATACTATTATGTTTCCACTTTAATAATAGGCTGAATGAATTCACAATTGAGAAAGATTTCCAAATTTCATAGGGAAATAGTTATATTTATTACATTGTCCATGTACGAACAGCTGTTTTTGTTATAATTAATATTTTACCCGATGGCATATACCATGCAATATTGCTCTATATATTCTATATGCTTTAAAATAGGATTTCTAGCACATCATTGGAAATTTTCTGAAAAAAATGCAGCTTTTTCTAACCGAAACCCATTACATTGTATGTCACCAATAAATTATGTTTTTTAAATTATTATTGCAACCATATTTAGTTTTACACAAAATAAAATACAATTTTCTAATTCCTCAGAATGCATCAATGTCTTTGAAATTTATTTTTTTGTAAACATCGGTAAATTATCACTAATTGGACAAATTGGCAAAATAGCAACATTTCAAAACTCGTCCAATAATAATTTATTATATAAGCGAAATGCAGAGTACTACTATTCCAGTGTATGTTTATATGTAATATAAATACATTACACATGACGTATTTCGTTACGGAAACTATTTTTTTACATATAATCTTATAATATAAGAGACACGGCCAGTTGTCAAACTTTCTCCATCATAAACCCATCTAAATGAAGCATCGATATGACAACTGCAATTGCTTGCACCGATACATCAATTTTCTGACACGCCATTTTCATCTCGTATTTAATATTAAGTGCAGCAAAGAAAATTTGATGGGAGTAGCAAAAAACATTCCCTATAGGTTCGTGTCTATCTAGAAATAAAATAAATTTATTTGATCGTGCGGATTATATGTGAAACTATGACTGTTTTACACTACCAGCGGTTTTTCTAATAATTAAATCTTAGATTTTGTAACTTGATGCATCTTTAAATGCTTAATCAAATTTTCAGAAATCAGAAATATTTTGAATGTTTTACGCTAGCACATTAAAAGGGATTTCTTTCTGTGAGACCAGTTGGCAATATTTTCAGATTTTGGTATTTGCTATCGAACAAAAGGCGCGCAAACAAGTGACGCCAATTTCGACAGTCTTGGTGCCGAAAGTTTATGACCCCAATAAATACATGTCATCCGAATTACTAGAGTGACTTGGGCATAAAATGCTTATGACCAATAATTACAACGATTTTCATTAGATCCATAGCAACCAATCACGCGACACTGCAACATCACACTTACGAATAAGCCAATGGAAATAAGAAGGCATCTACGCGGGTATTACTTTACCCGAGGTCAAAAGATGCTACTGCTAGCAGTAGAATTTCAACGACACTAGTCAGATTCGATTTAGAGGTGAAGTGAGATCACTATCGCAGTGAGATGAATTTAGTTGCGATATAGAGATGAAGAAAGATGGGATATACAGGTTAAGTAAACGAATTTTTCGCGGTGGTGATGTATATAAAAGTTTGCAGTGTCAAGCACTGCAGTCGCAATCAATATAAGGTCCGAAAGTGCAGACAATACAAGCCAGACATATAATACCAAAATATGTGCCGGTTCTTATTAATACCAGGCCGAGTTTGCAATGTTTTTGAGTAATTTAAATATAATATGGTCTCACACGATTGCCTCTCCTCCTTGATTAAATATTTTAGTAAGCTGTTATAAAAGTTGATGACTGCTCATCATTGGTATTGTAAATAAATGTTAATTTTTAAATTTAAAACTTGGTATTTAATGTGGGGAGGTGAAGTTTACATAAATGCACTACTACTACTTACCCATAGTATCCCCCAGTTGAACCTGTAAAAGTATAGTAGAATATGAAAGAGCAACGTACAATGCGTTTTTACTAAAATAACCAGTCGATTTTGTGGCCACTAGCAAATATATTAAACACATAAAATATTCAATATTGATAATTATAATAATATAACAAACGCAGTTACACTACACTCAAATCTACCAAGCTTGACCTCAGAGTGTACGGGCTAATTAACATATTTGCTATTTAAATTTCTCATTAATTTTTAAATGTAAGTTGTGCAGTGCGAGAAATTTCCACAGCTTAAATTTGTACTGACACTTTGGTAATATTAACACACAAATAACGCATTACATTACAAACTTAAATATTACAATACCTCCTCCCGGATGAGATGCCTTGTAATCCAACATGGGATAATTCACAGTCTAAAAGATATCGGGTATTCAATAAAACGAGTTCATAAGGATTCCCGGTTTATTGGAGATATCGTTGAATTCTTGATGCCATCAAGGATTCTCACAGATTCAGTGATCATAGTCCGCCACACTCCCCTTCTCCCAATTGTCGGTTGGCCCAGCGATTCCTTGAGAATCGGGAACTACGTGCAGACCGATGCAGGTTGGGTCGCATCCCGCAAGAACTTTACGGTGACATTCCTCACACATGTCGTACCGATGACGGTTGACGTACTCAGCTGACGAGTGTCGTATACTGCATAGGGGTCCAGGATTGACGACCCGTAAACATTCTGTCCATGTACTCTCGTCTGTGAAGTGAGATGTACACTGAGAGGTCGATTCCGTCCTTTCACTTCACACAGTTTTCACGGCTGAAATGTAGTTAAAGTGTCCATAGGGTACCTCACACTACGCCATCTATATTCAGAGCAGTGAGGTGCTGCGTAGCAAAAGTGACGACTTCCTAGCTGCTTCAATGATCGCCACCGTCCGAAGAATGCTCGCTCGGGCTGGTTCAGTTCGGGCTCTGTTTGAGCTACTAGCCGCCGTAAATTAAATTGTTGAATGGTTGCACCTGAGCTACGCCTGAGTTTGTGCGCTCGCAGAAACAAACACAAGACGTTGGTTCCTTGCTGTATGCATAGGCCCCCCTAGATAGCGGTGGAAGGTGTGGCTGAGAAATTAGTCAATTTTGCAGAGTGAAATCTAATTAGGAAAACTCTTAATATTGAAGTTTAAACTAGACGCCTATTCAACATAATTATACAGATGCATGATATAATCAAGCAGATACAATGGTTCACATTCAATTATCTCGATTGAAAGCTACGTTTGTATAAATGAACATGTAAGGATCTACTTGGAGGTCTATGGAAACATACACCATGCTTTTAATTTTAGTCAGATTAATTACAATTTAACCAAGGGTGAATTGTAATTACGTGGGATAAGGTATAATGCTTCTACAGCATGTGCCTGATTCAATTATATATATAGGACATCATTACTTAATAACTATCTAAATAATTATTATTTAGAGCATTGGAGGGAAATATGTCATCGGTCTATTATGTAGGATATCATTAATATTTATTAATAATATTGTAGATTATATATATATATATATAGAGTCATATATGATTCAAAAGTTTTGAGCATATTATCATGAGATATTATCAGAGTTTCTATCTTAAGATCATCGAAAAGAAAGATCAACGCTCTCTCAAGCGATCTTTGAATCGAATTTGTGAGACAATAGTTTCATATATATTTATTTATTTACTTTAAAAATACATCGAAATATGCATGATTTAGTTTTTATTTTCTAATTTCACCGTATCCGAAAATAAAAGATGTACATAATTCTATTGTTTGGTAAAATGTATGGATTTACATATTTGCATCTGCGCATTCTAATGAGAAAAAAATGTATTATTATTTGTGATTTTCTGTTGATTTTCAAACGAAAGCATAAAAAGTGAGATTTTCGATTTTTTTTTTCACAGGTGCTGAACATCACAATATATCAACCGTCAACCGCGTTGCTGTGGAGAAAAGTATATGTCTGTGCTGATGCGTGACACATTGATCAGCGTGACTATACAAGCGTTGAAACTAATAAACGAACTGATACGAAAGGTAGGAATACTTTTTTTTCAAAACTGGCAATTTGGAAATTAAGTGTTGTGTATATTATTTGCCTTGCGGGCAAGTCTTTACAGGATTCAGACAAAGGCGGACAATTTATTTTAGTAATAATTAAAGCGTGAACTTCTCAAATTTTATCTTTCTACGTTTTTAAACTCATTATGGTAAAGCTGAAAAATTAAAGTTTATTTTGAAGTTAAATGTTTTTATTTAATAGTTTATATAATGCAAATTGTATTAAATCAATTCAAGAAGGCTTTAAACATATGTCTTTTTTACGGAAAATATAAAGCTTTATGTCCCCTCATATTTTCAGTTGAAAATTCCTATTGTAACACATTTTAAGTAACACTGGTTCTCTTTGTTTATAAAATCCGATTATAAATCAGTATTTTTCCAGTTCTCTTTGGGACAAAATGGGAGTTGTTATCGAAATTCCCGCAATTTTTAAAGCAAATTTATTTCTAAACAAATATCAGTAAAATGCAAAGTGAATAATAGAGTTTGCAATTTATTAATATCTGCATATTCTACACTTTAATGCGTATGTCTGATATCTAATAATTCCTAAGATGTATTATATACCATTTTTAACACTTTCCAACACAGTTGAAAAGTGTTTATGACTTTGGTTATTCTGTCTGTCTGTCTGTCCGCCTGTTTGTCAGTCCGAACAGTAACTGCAGTAAAAATGAAGTTATCTAAATGGAATTTTAATATGTTGATGACACGGTATGTGGGACATACGGGAATAAATATTAAAAATATCACCCTATTAATTTCAGATTTAACCCTCGTTGGAAACATGAAATATATTGAATCCTGCGGAACGTAATTTTTCAAAGATTTTTTAAGCGAAGTTAAAATTAACAAACTGCTTTGAAAATTTTAAGAAATACTCAAATTATCCCATAAAATGTATAAAAAAATTCAACAAAATATGTTGGGTAGTTAGTTCTTTTAAATAGAAATTGAAATTATTATTGCACTCGTGATATATGGGAAGATCATGGAACCCATTGCAAGATAAAAAGCTGACTTTCCCTGCCGACTTACATCCACGTTATCTTTATTTTAATTAAATTAAATTCACTTTTAATCAATTTTCGTTCTCATTTGATAACTGAACTTATTTTCAAAGGTGACGTGGAGAAAATACGAAACTCTAAAATACCTCGATAACGGCTACTCCTAGTGCAATGGGGTTGGTCTCATTCCTTTCACTGTTAAAAATTACGTATAACACAAGCATTTAATGGATATATTTGAACATACGTAGTTTTTTTATTTTACATTTTGTATAATATTGTGGGCCATTTTGCAAAAAAAGGCAGGTTATTTTTTTCCGAATCATACCAAAATCTAATCAGCACCCACAGAAGACTTATCTACCGAATTTTGTGAAATTCAGTCTATTAGTTTTTCAGCTCCAGTGGATACAGGCTTTTGCGGGTCATTTCTAATAAAAAAGGCGGGTTCTTTTATCCCGAATCGTACCCAAAACTAATCAGCACCAGACCCGCCCACAATTAATTTTCCTACCAAATTTTATGAAATTCGGTCAATTTGTTCTTTAGTTAGAGTGGATACAAAATTTGCACAGATAGACAGACAGACACACACACAGACAACACACATACATGCACAGAGACAGACACACACACACATACACACACACACACACACACACACACACACACACACACACACACACACACACACACACAAAGACGTTACGCTAAAAATATTTTTTCGTATTCTAAAGGTCTCGAAATGCGTAAATCCGTCGAAAACTCGAGTTGCGATTTTCGGCAAGATTCCAATACTTTCCCTATACATTATCATGTATTTCACAGAAAGTAATATGGTATTTA